>LWCA01000247.1:0-36794 GCA_001642005.1 Intoshia linei | reverse complement strand
AGCTATTTCTGGACAATATATTATATTATTTTGTCATCTACATCTATTTATCTGTGAATTTAACCATTTGGGCGTTACAAATGGACCATTACATTTTTTATCAAAATTTTAATAGATATTAAATTATATGGCGTTAATTAGAAATAATTACTACCATTGCTAAATATCATTGTTAACTTTATTTTATATCTAAATAATTTAAAATTAATAAAATTTTTCATGAACTCCAAAAAACTGATGTGGACCCGTTGATAAAGTTTGGTCGATATTACTTGGTCATGTATTATTCAAAATCTCATAATAACAAGAAATATGACCATTTAATGGTTTAATATTGAAAAAAATAAAATTACGTTACTAGGGTGTTAAATACTGTGGAATTTTGAATTCCGTTAATAAAGACTTAGACTCTACTAATTCGAACCACCCAAAAGCGAAAATTAGACCCCTAAAAAAATTTCACAAACGATGTTTAGTGTCAAAGCTGATAGAAACCTCTCTAGTACTTTTGACTTGACATTTTAAATTTACCCTTTCATTGGCTAGTGCAATTCTATGTACTATCACTACAAGTCTGAAACCTATTTATTAATTTTGAATTACTGGTAATGAAAATATATTAAGTATTGGCTTTACTGTTATGTACTTCGTACAAACAGCATATAGCTCTGCCGAGAGCAGTCTTGTTAATATATTAGACAATACATAAAATAGTGATGGTAGTCAGGAAAATATTTTTTAATGCTTAATTTTGAAAAATTTTGCCGAGGTCCGTCCGAAGAAGGTTTCCATACGGTAAGTTCGGCATGGGCTATAGTATCCGTCGTTTCATTAGGTTTCTAGTTTATTAAAAAGTATTATTATGCCACCAAAAGTAGAAACTAACATATTCGAAGCCCCAAAAATTAATATTGATAAAATGCGTTCTTGACAGAAGGGTTAAAAAGGTCTAAGATTGAAATTTATGATAAACGATTCGCCGTCAAAAACATTCACACAATTTATGATTTGTTAATTATATTGTCTCAGTTTTTCAAATAAATGGTTAGAAACAAACATTGAATTGCATAATGAAGATACTGTAAATAATTCGACTTAAGTATACACTTGTAGGATGTAAAGTAGAGTAGAAAAAATAACTATTTGAATTTTTATTGTATTCATATTTATAATTTTCTTGATATTTAAGATCATTTGAGGCATTATTAGCATATTCGACTGAAGATACAGGTGGTTGGAAAATATCAGAGCCATATTTTCTATATTTTCGCGCCCAATTTGCTTTGAGTTGAATGTTTTTCTGTAAATTTTCATATAGTAAAAATTTTGAATTGGTTGATACGGAAATGTACTCATTTCTTTGAATATCTTTGATATTTTTAATCTAAATTAATTGATGTAATTCATGATTCGTGAGTATCAGACATAAAAAAATTAGACCGTTAAAATCATTATAAAATTTAAATCGTTACTTCTACAATTGATATAATGTGCATTGTATTAATGATAGTCACATGACCGATAAATATGTAATTAAAACCAAATATAAGACTAATATCTGATCAATTTAGTTAAAATGTAATATTTTAAAGTGTTACTGCATCGCCGTTTAGTCTAAACAAGTTGGTTGCGCGTTTAGATAATTTTAATCGATTTGTAGCTTTTTCTAATATATCCTGAATAGAAGATACGCAAACAGAAATTGCCGTAGATGTTTTGTATCCGTTTTTGAACAACATGACCGGTTTCTAAATATTGAACAATATAAATGATTTCAAGATCGAAAGATAGTAATGACATAAACAAAGTGTAATAGTGATAAAAAAATAATTACCGCGTTACTCATTGTATACAAATTGGAATTTGCTGCGCTTCTTTGTGGTGAAGTTAAAATGAATTTTTTCTAGAAAAGTTGAATTATAAAAAATAATTTAAAGGCATTTTAATTCAGTGAAACTCAACCTATCGTGTTTACATTACAGTTTTGTCACGCCAATCTACATTAATGGAACACTAGTTGAGTAGCATCTGTAATTTGTAAATTTACATTTTCCGGTTTATTTAGAACATACGATATTGATGATTTTTCTGAATCTAATATATTATAATTATTAATGACATATGACATGTAATATATTATCCTAACCTAGTCTATATTTATATACAAACTTATATAAAACTCTTTGTTTGTCTGTCTGTCTGTGTTTAAAATCATGAAAATTATTATAAATTTCAATACCAAAAACTTATATCTTCATGGTCAAAACCTCAATATGGACACATGTACAATGTGACATGAAACATGGACAATATGGAAGTGGACACTATATGAATTACAATAAATCGAAAGCCGAAAAAAATTTTATTAAAATGTATAAAAATGTGTACTATATATTATTTTCTTTCGTTTTTAAAAATAATATGTATTTGATGACAAAACTTTTCCACGATTTGCATTTTTTAAAATTATAAAGCATCTTACTTTTCTAAATGTAGTATGTTGCACTCAGATATGAACTATAGTGCATGTGCATTCAACTGCAATAGTTCATATCCAAGTGCAGAACACTGTAAATAATTACAGACAGACATACACTTTTATCAATTTTACTTTATATAACTAAGGATATCATTATATATTATATATATATAGATGTAAAGATATATTTTATATCTATTAATATTTACCACACCCGCCAACACTATTCAATTTCAAAATATTAATGGCTGCATCGAGGCATTTTCTTGGAATTTCTAAAAATAGAATATTATAAACCGATATACAGTGATTTTTGTCCATTATGAATCGACAACATCATAAAAATAAAATGAATTTTACAATTAATTTAAATATGAATTTGCTGATTATTCAACATTTTTTTATTAAATATTCATACTGTGCAGAAACCAATGGACAACTAAAATTGTACTTTTATTAATAATGCAGTGAGATGTAGACGATACGACAATAAAATGTGGGAAAGTATTATGAAAAATTTCATTTTTAAACTGTTTAATTTCTTTTTCAATAGCGTCTAAATAAAATGAAAAATAAAATGAAATAATAAACCTGAAATGGGATAAAAGTGTAAATCAACAGCGTAAATCAATTTTTTCGAATTACTAGTCATATCACACATGCCATTCAATTTGAACTTTGACTCATCCATCTGACTAATCAGAGAATTATCTGCATCTTCAAATACATCAGAACTATTTGAATTAATATTATCATTGATGATTGTACCAATGAGACACGTTTCATCACAATAGAAAGCAAAATATTCATCTTTTGCAATATGAAAAATTTCATTTGTCTTTAAAATATCTGAAATTTTGACGTTTTGATATCCGGTATCATTAATGTAATACGGAGGAAGAATTTGAATAATTTTAAAACTATCCTTAATTTTTAACAATTTTACAAACTGTATATTCCCACATGTCATAGATATCAGTCCAATCCTAATAATTTTCAAACACGACGGAAAATTATATTTAAACAATGGAACAATTAAATCTTTGGTTGAAAATGTATTGTGAATACATTCCTCAATTGTATTTTTTTTAATGTTTTCAAATGTTATTATTGTTTCAGACCAATAATTTTTATCTTGAATTTTCAAGTCCAAGATGCTTTCAAAATGATAGTTTTTCGTTTCATCCACTGTAATCTGATTGAAATTTTCAAATTTATTACCCGCAAATGAGTATACACTTTCAATATCTACGTTAAATTTTTCTTTGGCATATTTTAATAGTCCATTTAACGAATAAATGTTTTCCAATAGATGCATTGTTGAAAAATTTAAATCCAAGATTGCAAATAATTTTAAATTTATCTTCATTTTATTTCTTTCTTTATTTTGTAAATTTTTTAAAAGTTTAATCATTTTTAACGGAGATGATTTTAGTTTTAGAGATTTTTCAAATTTTATCCATATTTTCATAGTTTCTTCAATTTCATAATCTGTCAAGTTTATTGGACTGTCTAGGATCTTTTTTCCTCTTTTTTTTAGTTTCAAGTGTAAATCAGAGTCTAAAAAAAGATTTATTTGATTATTAATTAGTGACTAAAACTTTTAAAAGTAAATTTTGATATATCTAAATATTACTTTTTCCGTAATCACATATAAACGATTCATTTGCATTTAGAATGGAAACTTTATACGTATTGCTCACTTTCTTTGAACATGCCAAACAAACTTTATATTTATTCTCATATTTCATTGTATAAATGCAATATCCCTATTTGGAAAATTAATTTGATTTAATTAATAATTACCATCTGATTAATTTCAAGATTTGGATAAATGTTAAATGTACAAATATCATATTTGTTTGCTGTCGTAATTTGAATATCCATTTTATTTGTATTGAACGCACTGATGGTTGGCTCAGTAAAATTTTTTGAATTAAAAATTTTCCATTTCTGGTTAGCGCCACCATATTTAGATTCAATTTTGTTTTCCAAACAAATTTCGAATGAAACGTTTTGTAGAGTATATTTAGATTCAGGGTATTTTAAAGCTAAAACTATACCAGGTAGTTTCTTGGGGTGGATATATCTAAACTGAATGTTAAATTTAATTAATCAAATTAAAGTGATTGTAAATACGTATTATGAGACAATACACTTAATACTTACATTGAAATTATATAACAAGCAGCCAATTATATACAAATTTGTTCAATTCTTCATTTAAATTTGATAGTCTCAAAGACATTTCATAAACGTTTAAAATATAATCACTTTAATTTTATTGGTTTATAAAAATGTTTATGAAAACATAAATAACAATTACAATTGCATCATAAAATTCATGATATTATATATGTTTTGTGTCATTGTTACAATTACAACTGTTTGGTGATTAAAAAGAATTATAATTATCAAATTAATCTATTCTTGAGCAATTACCCTCCACTAGTGTAGATCCAGCTTTTGATATATTCATTATTTGGATTTACCACTTTATCCAATGCTTTATTTCTATGCAATCCACCAACTTCTACATAGCCGTGAGATTTATCCAAAGATATACATGCATATATAATAGAAGTTGACGCATTTGCGTCATTTTCTTTGATTAGTTGCAAGTAATTCTTGTTTAATGTCACTTGTTGATAAGTGTGCCTGGTTCGATTACTAAAATTTGGAGGTTATTTCATGTATGGACTTTAGGGTGTCACATTTTTTTTAAATTTTTAGAATTTAATGGGCCGTTAGTAATCAATGTGTGTATTTTTAAAATATAAGCACTATGTTGCAATTAAAAATATCTAATGATACTTATCCGAGTTGCGCTCATCATTTTAAATATCCTTTGGAAAATCATATAAAAAAAATTGAATTTAACTTTATTTTTTTTAAAAAACAACATTTTGGTAAGTTGTCATAGTTCTAATAATGTTTATAAAATTTTCAATCTATCCGAAATTTGAACGTCGATAAAAATCATAAAAATCGAGCTACAACCAAATTTTAAAAATTGGAATGTATAGTTAAGCGTGGGTGTTGAGACCATAAAATATAAATTATGACAACTTACAACAATGTTGTTTTTGCAAAAAAATAAAGTTAAATTTAAATTTTTCTATACTATTTTCAAAAGCATATTTAAAATTATGAGTGCAACTCGAATCGGAATCTTTGCAACACCCCATTCTAGATTATTTTATATATGATAATAATACACCATTTCCGCACTAATCGCCCTTAATTCTTTGATGGGTGTGACACCCTAATGGGCTTATGACACTAATGATACAATATATTTTTGCAAATACCAACCAATACCGTGGTTTCTATTTATACAATATATATACATCTAGTTCCGCTAACGGGATAAAAAACCATTCAAATTTAAACGATTATTACTAATAATTATTAATTATTATTATTATTAATAGTGTTAGTAACTAGTATTCAGTTACTATACCTTTCTAATTTCAAAATTATAAATAAAAAAAATTAAAAATTTATTAATTAATGTTATGTCTTCCAATTTTAATGCTGGTGCAATGTATCTGCTTATACTAGCAATACAATTAGCACACGTAGATATACTAATTGAATTTATAGATTCTATCATTAACTGTTCTAGTGTACGTGCTCTTGATTCAGTCATAGATACATTTTTTTGTCTATGTAATACCTCCACAAGGCAAACGACAAGTGATCTCTTTATCTTGGCATTAACGCTTGACCACACAGTTTCGATTGGGTTGAGCATAGGGCTGTATGATCCAATCCTTAAAAATGAATGTTCAGAAAATTCTGGTATTAGTAATATACTCTTTATATCGCTGTGCACTAAAGCGTTATCAATAACGACGACAACAGGTCTATTGTATTTTTGCTTTTCTTTTCTTAAGCAATTTTTCATCCATTCTTGTGCACTTTCCTTTCTGAAACTTCCTCTTTTAATTTCGTCATGGACAAGTTCTACATTACCAATACAATGTATATTGGCACCCCTTGACCCAGCCGCAATTGAGGTACAACGCTCACCGCGCTGTGATCTACCTTTCCTTGTTGAAATGTGTAAATTAAAATTAGTTTCATCCATAAACACCATATTTGCATTTTCAGATTGTAATTCAAGTAACCTTAAAGTAAAATTTCTGCTCTCTTTATTTACGCCATTGTTTGCATTTTCAGGTTCATGTCGTATCGTTTTTAGAGTGTATAAAAGATTGTTCAGATGGTGGGAAACTGCAACTTTTGATATAGATAAATTAAATTTAAAATGAATGGCATCTACAATTTCTTGGAGAGATACTTTACAATTTTCTTCAATACACTTCACCATAAATTTGTCATGTTCATCATTCAATTTTTCAAATCTTTTATCTCCACTTCATATGGGTTTAAAACCTTCGTTGATCCGCCAATGAATAGACCGTTAAATAAATTGACATTTAAAAAATTAATACCTAAAAACCGTAGACAAAGGTATGTTCATACCAGATAATAACGAACGCAAATCACCATCTGCACTGTGAACATCCATGATTTGCTGTCTTTTTCTATTTCTGTCATCTCTTTTCGCATTAACTTTATGGTACATGTGCAATATTTATTTTAACGATATTACGTAATTTAAATTTATTTTAAAAATTAATCATTTTGAAATTTATTATTATCATTTTAAAGTTTATTATTATCATTTTAAAATTAAAAAGGTATAGTAAATATTTACGTAGTATTTCACAACTTATTTATTATAGTGCCATAAATATTTAATTTTTTTCATGAATTAAATATTATTACTCTATTGGTTTTTCAATTATGGAAATATTATCATCGGTTTCTGGATTTGTGATAATTTCCCATGGATATATTTTGTTTTTTAATTTTTCATTAGCATTAATATGGGCCTTTTCATGTGAGGTAATATTTGGTTCTGCGATTTCAGGCTCATTTTCTGTTTCAATTGTAATGGGATTGTGATATTCTTTAACAATTACACATTCTGGTTTGTCAATTTCTTTTATTTTGTGAAGTAAAATGTAATTTTCTAAAATTTATATATTACAGCGTTGTACATTAAAATAAAAACTATAAAAATAATAGTCAAACCTACCCAGCTCACGGCTACCTAAATTGAAAAATAGACCCTAAAAAAATTTCTCAAATGATGTATAATGTCATACAACCGAAAAAATAAAATATGACTCTAGCCATTTCTCTAAGGTTTTTGACTTGACATTTTAAATTTACCACACAAAATAGTTATGATATTTAAGAATATAATTTTTTAATGTTCAATTTAAAAAAATGAAGCCCCGTTTTACAAAATTTCATTTCTTCCACTCTCCCTTGAAGAATAATACAATACACGAGGATACTATACTATACTACTATGCTGTACTATCCATGGAAACTAGTTTGTAATTAGTTTAACAATAGATCATATTTGAGTGTCTAACACGGTATTTTACTAAAAAGTTCTGAGACTCATCTCCTGACAGCGTAAAACTACTTAAAACTTTTTATACAGTTCAGTGCACTCAGATATGAAATATTGTGTACTTGCATAAATAAAGTTGTGCAAAATTATAGTGTCTATTGTGCGTTCAGATCTATCTATGAAAACTAATTCGAATGAAGAGTCTTCATTGAAGACACACAATAGCTTGTATCTGAGTGTGATATCTTTTAGTATTAAGTGTTGCCTAAGCTGGAATATGCTACCCAATTATGGAATCCTACATCAATAATCAATATAAACAAACTGGAATCAGCTGAATGGTTCTTCCTACGTCGTCTATCACCTTTACATTTACCTCTACCAAGCCTTAAAAGCCGTAGGGATATGCTGGATCTCCGCCTGACTTACAAATTTTATCAACTGTAACAAAATTAAAACTTTCCAAACAAAAACAAGATCCAACACTAGGAAAATTTTCAAAAACAGATGCAATACAGGCATCAATAGAAATCAATTCTTCAATAGGATTGTAAATTACTGGAATAGGCTGGCCACTTCAATTTTCACCGCATCCTACGCACCAATTTTCAAAAAATTATTCAACAAACTAATGTATAATTATAAACTACAATGACATAATAACTGCTTATGTGTTATTGTGTGAATCTATAAGCTTCTTGCATTTAATAAATTATTATTATTATTAGTATTAGTGATAATTTATGATATACCGGTATTTTTAATATGTGACATAATGTAATAGTTTTTAATAACTTCAATAGAATAACTAATATCTTTGTTTGATTTATGCCATTTCATTGTTGGCTCAAAAATGTCGTTTTTATTTAGTTTAATCCAACTATTCTAAGAATGCAATTATAATATATATGTTAATATGTATTATGTATATATAATAATTATATATATTCAGTCAATCCTGGTCAATATGAACATGATAGTACCAAATATATATTATAGTAATAATGATAAGTATTATATATATTTTATAATATGTATAAAAAATATAATATAAAAAAATAATACATATGGTGATACGTAAAATATTCTATCCATATCTTCATCATTAATGTGATTCAAGTTTGTAACTTCAATACCGTTATCATCATATAATTTTCTTAATAAACCAATTTCTTTTAAGAAAATTTTGCAAGAATCCAAAAACTAAATATTATTGACAATATAATAAATGCATCTAAAATATAAAAAATTACAGTGTTTAGTTGACACGATAGTGCTATATTAGTTTGACCAGACATTTTTTTAATTTGAGGTATCACAACATTTACCGCATCATGGATATTGTTATTACCAACTTTCAATATTTTTAAGGTTTTTACATTTTTATAGAATACTTTGTTTCCCACTAAATATTATGAATTACTTATACAATGAATTAACCTTCTTCATTTCCATAATTATTAATCGAACCAACCATGAAAATCCCTTCAATTGACTAAATAATATGTAACTGTATGCATTGAATAAACACGTTGGAATGTGAATATTGTTTACATGTATAAAATTGACTGTGTGTGTCTGTTATTGTTTATTTAAAAATTAAAATTAATTTTTGATTAATTTCGAGAGTAATGTTTTAATGCAAGTTTTATTTTTATAAATTGAGTCCAACAGGGTCAAAACACCAACTTAGCGTTTTTTAAAAATAAAATCAGCCGTAAAATTTATATAACATAAATTCTGCTACGCGTTTTAAAATCATTAAGATCTTCAACAATATAAGCCTGAGCAATTGAATTTTCATGATAAAAACCACAAATTACCGTTTTTTCTTAAAATGATAAAAGGTCTAGAAATGTATAAAACATAAATTCTGACATATTTTTTTAAATCATAAGCATTATCATAAATCTTAACATCAAAAAGGTACATTTTCACAATCATAATACCATATTAAATTGTTTCACTTAAGTATAACTTTGTTAGTATCATTTTGTTACTTATTTCAATGTCGGTAACATTGCTTCACACGAAATGCATGATAAAATTAACTATAATTAAATTGCTTTTAAGGTTACACACTAATTGTTTATGATTAATTAAAAAATCGGTTTCACATTTAAAAATTAGACCCTATGCAGAGCTACAGGGTAGCTTCTATTTGTACGAAGTACAAACAGTCAAGTTAGTATATAATACATTACCGTGTAATCTGCAAAATTGACTCTATTATATTTTTCATAGATGTAATCATCTTTTGAATGAGAATTATATGTATTGATAATAGCACCCCACCTTTAAATAACAATTATAATGGTTTTATGTAAATAAAAAATGTACATGTATTAGTGTGGAAAAAATTGAAAATTTTTATAAGAGTGCACTAGGACAGAAGTTTCCAAATGTGGAGAGGAGGGAACTTGGCCCACATGAAGGTCTTCAGAGTCTGAGGGGCCCGCAGATTTAAGAAAAATTTTAAAATTAAATTAGAATGTTTAACATTAATTTGATACTTAATTAATATATTTTTAAAATTCGGATTAATATTGGATTCTAATAAATTTAAATGTTATTAACCCTTACGAGACAATATAATAATAATATTATTAATAAATTAGCAAAATAAATTTCAACCTCCCAAACTCACATCTTACGTGTCAAAAAGCCAAATTATCCTTTTTTTTTAAATAAATAACTTTGAGAATTTAAAAAAATATACACTCTGATACGAATTTTAAAATCATAAATTTAAATTTAAAAAAAATATATCTTCATGGCCAAAACCACAAATTACCCTTTTTTTTAAGGTAAACAGCCCTAGAATTTAAAAAATACAGGTGGTACAATTGTATCCTGTTAACACACACAAAAATTTTTAATCTGAATAAGTGACGCCTTCATGGTCAAAAGAGCATTTTAGTATTCATATATTTTTTTTCCGAAATATTTTATTAACTATATATGAAATATGTAAAACAAAAAATGTCAAATAATTAAGGGTCAGAAATTTAAAAAAAAAAATTATTCTGATAGAGCTTATTCCAGTTGATATAAATACAAAAGTTTAACCTTTAAAAAAAAGATTATTCTGATAGAGCTTATTCCAGTTGATATAAATACAAAATTTTAACCCAGAAATCTACGCATTCCCGGTGAAAAATAATATGATAACCGTAGTACATAACAGTCAACCTAGTTATTTATATTATAGGTGATTCGATTGAAGTTGAAACCTTGTAAATTAAATAAAATAAAAATAATTTATAAATCTTAAGCCTACATCGATCTACAAAACACTGAGGGAATATATGACATATATTAAAATGTATAACTAATACATTAAATTTATGATATAATTAAAATGTATCACTAATATATTAAATTTATGATATAATTAAAATGTATCACTAACTAGTAATTAATTCTTAATTAATTACTATACCTTTGATATATTTTGTATTCTTTTGGTAGTGCAGGACATATAAATAAATTATTTTCTTTATCTTCTGACTCATTTGGATAGTATGTAAGAAGCATATTTAAAAAATTCTAAAATTTGCAAAATATACATTTTAAGTATGTTATCTATTAATATATTCATTTTAAAAACGTTAAATTTGCAAAAAAATCTTATATGCTTTGTCTTTGTCTTATATGTTATATCTTTTGTATAATTATATCTTTAATTATATACATGTAACATGTATATTATATATTATAATAAACTATATCATAAAATCTTATATGCTGATAATTTCATTTTATATTATATACGTATTATGTATTCCTACACTATTTTTTCATATAAAAATATCTTTAAAAAGACGTTCCATTTACGTACTGACCCATTTTCTTACGGGTAACCCGTCTACCCTACCTAATATATTATATTGTATATTTAGTATTACCTGATTCGATATTTTGTTTTTTTTATTCATTGTCCATAATGCTTTTTTTTTTAGTTCTTTAAATGTATACATGGCACATTTAACCGTATATGATTTCAATTGGACATCACCATAATTTAACTATAATTAATGTTATGGATAGATAAATTTTAATGATAATGAATAAGGTAGCAAATATAAAATTAAACCTATCACGGGTGCAGATTTTGTTTACTGATTAATAATCAGTGATTATTACAGATAATACATTATTGAGTGGTTTCCACGGAAACAGTATACATTGTGATAAAAAAAACGACTAACAGGCAATTTGAAAAATTTGAACAGACATATTAAAGGCAGAGCAAAACTTACTATATTGATATACTTCCTCAGCGGTCTTAACTAAATTTTGTAAAATGGGGTCTCATTTTAACAAAATTGAACATTAATAAAAATAATTTTTTCAATATGGTTAAGTTATCATAACTGTCTTAGTTGTAAAATTGGAACTGTAAAGACTAAGCCCATGCAGATGTATTTTTAGGTAGATGTAATTGTTTAGGGTTAAATGACATTACGCAAAGTTCATAATATTTTTAGAGATTTTTTTTATTATTTTATAGGGTACGAGCATGGTAAGTTCGACTTTGTTGTAATATATCATATATACATATAATTGACAGATTTTATTCTAATCAATAGAGTCTACTCGACCTTTAAATTCTAAAATTTTTAAAAAATGTGACAACTTGCTGCAGCGTTACTCAATTATATTTAATTTTAATATATCAGTGTATAACAGTGAACAAATCGGTATTTTTTATTTATTCAAGTCAAATATGCTTATTGCCGTACCAATTTGTTATGAAAATCATTAAAAGTTGTGTATTAGACTTTAAAAATGTTCAAAACTCATATTTTTTTTGTGATGAAGTGACTTTAAATTGATGTAATTTATAATGACAATTATATATTGTAGTTAAGCTACAAAAAAACTTTATATTTACATATTGCGTTTTTTTCAAATTTAAAGTGTAATAATTTATTAGAAAAATCGTAAATGGGATTAAAAAGCGACTTAAGCGTGAACAAAAAAAATGAAATTGTCGGTTTACTAGCAAAAGAAATACTACTCTTTAAATTTCTCGATGTCTAGACCGGGATCACCGGGCTATTAAAAAATGGCTGGATGCCCCATCAAAGCAAAAAGAAAGACCCAAATGCGGTCGAAAAAAGGTAGTGTCACCAAGAGAATTATCTCGAATTAAAAGGATCGTGTTATTAACACCACTTTCCACGAGTTCCAGCATATTCTCGTCTTGTAATGTAACGAATGTATCTAAAACGAGTCGCTGTAAGATTTTAAACTCTATTGAATCTGTAAAAAAAGCCCTAAGAAGACCTATTTTGAAATTGTCCATAAGGAAAAACGAATAAAATGGGCTAAAATTAATTTAAAGACAAATTTTCAAAAGGTTATATTTACTGATGAGTGCAGAGCAACATTAGATGGTCCGGATGGGTGTTGAATAACGTCAAAGTTTCATCAATAATACGTCGCCAAAAAAGTGGTGGTGGTGTTATGTTTTGGGCAGGTATAATCGGGAATGAAGTATTAGGACCATATAAAGTGCCCAAAGGAGTGAAAATTAATTCGAAGTTGTAATACTTAATATTTTGGCATTTTTAAATAACGTTAATTTACGTCAATATTAATAATTTAACTTACGTAAGTTACACTGAATTCTTGAAAGAAAACTACCTTCCTTGGTTTAATTCGAAAATTGACGAATTTAAAAAAATGTAATATTCATGCAGGATAATGCACCTTTCCATTCATCATCTCTCACAAGGACATTTCTATCGGAAAGGGCATTAAGGGAACAAACGTAATGATTTGGCCTCCTAACAGTCCTGACTTAAACGCAATAGAAAATTATTGCAGCATGATAAAGATGTAATAAGCTTTATAATATTTTAATAATATATTAAATATATCATTTAGAAAGTTATATGCTGCTGGGACTCAGCATAACTCCCTGGAGATGTTATGGGATGCCATCAAGCAGGCGTCTATGTCAATCCTACCAGAACGAGTCAAAAAGTTGACCGATTCAGTGGATGGTAGGCTTATTAAAGTCTTACAACTTCATGGGAACCATATTAAACATTAGACCTACATTTTAATGTTCCGTTGCATTTATCAATATTCATTACATTTGCATAATATTTTGGCACACTTAGTATTTCTATTATTTAGATTATAATTAATTATTTTAATTTAATTGTTTATAATTTTATTTTTTTCATCTTTAATACCTGCGCAGACTGTTCAAGTACATTCTCCAAAAAAATATAAAAATCTACTTTACTTTTTATTATGTTTTTACTATTTTTTAATATCTGCATAATAAATGTGTACGGTGTGTATACATTATTTTTAATGACTTTTTTTAAATTTTATACATACATGTATGTTTTGCAGAACGGTAAAAATATACGAACTGACGGTTGGAAACGCTGCAGCATTAGACCGCTAATTTGGTGCAATTTTAGGATTTTTTATTTGGTAACTTTGTCACTGTAAATATCAAAATTATTATTGTATTTATTAAATTATTACATTGGTCATTTTAGTTGCACAACTGAGGATAACGTTATCCAATTCCTGCAAGAAAAATATTCCCGACTAAAATAAATTATATATGGTAAAAATAAGAAAGTGTTGATGTACTAATCATGGGCATTGATGAGATGAAAACTGTTGAACCCTTTACGTTTAAAATATTTTTGGTTCATCGAATAATTATTCAATCGAGTCGTTGCCAAACTTTTACTAAACGTTATCCTGATGGAGTAAAAAGATTTCGCACATTAATTTAAAAGTGTAGGCCGTCATATAATATTATGTTTATTACAATAATATATATTATGTATCCGTTAAATAAGAACATGCGTATTTTAAAAACTTGATAACAACAATTTTTCAGTCTCACAAAATTTAATGTTTTTTAAAAGTGCCACTAAAAAACTTGGAGTGTGTTTTTACTATAGATAAGATAAGATAGATTACTATACATGTACTCTGTACAATGTACAATGTTTTATTATACGTATAATATGTATTAATATGTATACATTATCAAAGCTCCAAGTAGCCATGTTATTTAAGGCTTTTCTTAAATTTTTACTTTCGTAACTATCAATTGTTGGCTTTATAGTGTAAAAGAGATCTTTATCCCTCTAATAATATTTTTAACTGCAAACAATATAAATATAAAACGTTACATGATTTTATTAATTATAATTATACCATACTATACACATTAGGGTGTCACACCCATCAAAGAATCAAGGGAAATTAGCACTACAAGTGTGCAACGATTTAATTTCTCGAATTCTGGTTAAATAGTCAATTAACATTGTTTAAATTTTAAATTTTTGCATAATATGAATTCCATAAAATCCAAAAAAATTAAGCTAGAAACAAATTTAAAAAAATAAACTGTATAACTAAACATGGAGAACAATATTATAAAGTCGGTATCACGTTTAAAAGCTCAAACACCAATTTCCGTAAAAATAAAGTTCAGTATTAATTTCTTCATAATATTTATACAGTTATATTTAAAATTACAAACACAACTCGAATAGATATCGTTAAATGTTTTTGATTACGAATTAGTTTTTCTATTTTAAAAATACACATTTTTAGTGCTAATTACCCATCGAATTCTAAAATTTTCCAAAAAATGTGACACTCTAATATACATAAATGTATAAATAAATAACCGTAAATAAGTAAATCATGGATGAAAAAATATTTTAATTTATGAAGTATTTATGTAGTTTTAATTGTAAAGTTGAACCTCTTAAAATCAAATCCTAATTAATTAAAATTTATCACTCTTTAAGATTTTTATTGTAAATTTAAAATTGTAATATCTTAATTAAAGTGGCCAGAAAAAATACGTATTATCAATTTTAGTTTATTTGGTGTTAAATGTAAAGCCAAAACTATTTATCTATAATGACGAATAAAAATTTTCGGTTTAAAATTTATTCCAAATAAACTATAATGATAGTACGTATTTTTCTGGTCACTTTATCTTAGTAACATTTAATTTAACTACGTTTCTATTGTTACATTATCATGTTATTTACTATTATATTTATTATTATATATTATATTATATATATATATTATATATATTTACTGTATACTATTATGCAAAAATTGCCTGTACAATTTCCAATGCAAATTACCCGAATTTATTGCATTGACTTAAAGAGATTCTACTTTACATCTAAACTTAAATGTAATGTACCTCATTTACTAAAACTAATTTGAATGGTGCATCCGATAAAATATTAATATTTTTAACATAATCTTGGTTGGATATCTTAATTTTATCATAATTATTAGCCATATCCAAGTATGTTTCTAGATTGAGTCTAAAATAATAAATAATTTGAATTAGTTAAGACAAGTTTATAATGCATGTTATACATGTATTATTTTTAACAATGTTTATCTGTTTTCTGAATCCATTAATTTATGTTTTTCAATGAATTTTGATAACTTTTAAATTGGTAAACTGGGATGCCCATTAGGGTGTCAAATGTATATAAAATTTTGTGATTTTTCTAAAGGTATTAGGTAGATAATGTGTATTTTTGAATAAAAATTACTATCAAAAACAGTTTTTCAAACTTTAATTAATATAAAGTATAAAATAATTGTCGTATTCCAAAAGTACACTGAACCAAAACTACACTGAATCACTTTAAAATTATCAACATCATGTAAATAGATTTGGTTTAATTATGATGTTATTAGAATTAAAAATTATTCATAGGCAAGGCGATAACATTGTCTGAACGGTTATGAAATTATTTGTAATGTTATTGTGGCCAAATGAACATACGAACAGATATTTGGAAACAACCAAAAAGAAGAATATTATATAAATTATAATAAAAAAATTTACGCTGTCAACGTAGAAATATTAGGATCAATCTTTTTACTATCTCGATGTCGTGTAATGTGATAATAAAACCTATTTTCACATTTCATATAAATGAGTTCGTAGCATGTCAGTTTATAAGATAAAAAGTAATCTAAATAAAAAGTTTAAAGCAAATAATAATGATAAATTTGCTAATTAAATTACGATTATTTTTTATTGGCTTTCCAGATTTTGAAAACCATAGTGACTGATTTCTTGATATTTCATCAATACATTTCACTTTTTGTCCAAATTCGTTATATATTTTACATTTTCTGAAATCGATTGTCTGATTTATATCGCCATACAGGTCACAACATTGTTCAATCAACTAATTTGTATATATATTAATATAATATTACCAATAATATAAATATAAATATTCAAAATAATATTAATGTAATAATGAACAAGATTCAAAAGTTGAAATGAAAATTATATGGGAAAATTACGGCAGATACAGCTTTATTTTTGCAACCTTTTGCAATTTTCAATATATTGTCTTTTTTTATGTACAATCGTTTGTAATTATCGTCATTGTTTTCTTCAAATATCTAAATATACTTATCTTAATAATAAAATAATATTATTCCGTGATAACTAGATTCCTGCAACCAGAGCTGAACCTACCTAGCTGGAAGTCAACCTAAAATAATTAGTAGTCCCTTAAAAATTTATCGGAAACAATGCGTAATGTCATATAGTCCTAGCCACCTCTCCAAAGGCTCTTGATTTGACATTTCATTTTAATACAATTTGGAAAAAGGAGGCCCTATAATACAAACATTTAAACGCAGTCACGAAGATGGGTCTCGGTAAGGTAGGTTCGGCACTACATGCAACACAGTTCGAAGTTCGTGTTCGTATGAAATTGTCTTTAGTTTTTATTATAATTTATATTTTAACTATTTGACACCATTTGCCAGATTTTCCAGTTATCAAAGTTAATTAAATTTTGTCATTCTTTCATTTATAAGTTTAATTTAGGTTGTTTATAATAATTATGTAAATCTTTCATCGTGAAAAAGTAAACTTAAATTTAAATTAAATTTAAAAATCAATAGTTACAGAAATTTTTGATGATATTAATTTCATAAATTATCAAAATTTAAATTACAATATATATAATTATGTATAATTTTGTAGCGACTCGCTATGGTTACAGAAAATAAAAAAGTTAAAGTGGAATAATTGATACATTTTGTTTTATATTTTTCTGTTATTAAACTTATTACGTTACAAATTTCAGAGAATTTTAAATAATTATCTAACTTTTTAATTTCTTATAAAAAAGTGTACCATCAATATATAATGAAACTGGAGAACAACCAATCTTTTATTCAACTTTTTTACTGAAAATCATAAGAAATAAAATGTTTATGAGCGAATAATCAATTATGAGCATATGAATAAGAAATTGGAATGTTGTGTAAATTAAAATAATGTTTTACCTTCAATAAAATATTTCCTTTAATGCCTACAATTGGATACTGTGTGTCAAACTCTTTGATGTAATTTAATTTATAATGATTTCCAAGCCTCTAAATTCATTTTTATTATTTTAAAATTAAATAAAATGATGGATAAAATTTCTCAACTAGAATACATGAAAACTACATGAGTATGAGTATGAATGAGTGGGTGAGGAAGTTTGAATATTTTATATTTTTTGTATTAGTCTTCTATAGATTTGTTAATTAAAGGAAAATTAAAGGATTAATTAAAGGAAAATCCATTATTATTTTTATTTTTTTTAGTTGTTCATGTGAGAATTGTTAAAATGTGAAATGTCTTTGATTGGAAAAATTGTAGTAATGTTTTCCGAAACCTTATTGAAGACCTAATTGGGTACCAATAATTTAAATACATAATATTAATATCGAAAAAATAACGTGATACAACACAAGGGTAGGCCAGAATGTATTATAATGTCTATGGGTAGAGTTTAAAATCCTAGTCATTCAATTGAACTATACTAATTCCCCTTTCATAAAAATAACTTCCGTGAAACTGTTATTAATGTAATTTTGATGTTGCAATGTATTTGAATTTCGCTGATTGCTTAAGATATTTAAGAGCATTCAGTTGACAAATACTATTTTAATTTATTCTATTCTTTTTCCCTCTTTAAAACGAAAATACCTCTTCCTCTTTCATTTGTGGCAAAACATACGTTAACATGTTTCTGTATAATTTGATATTATTTTTGTTATTTTTAATTTGCATTTTCACCTACATGTTTGTTTGTTGTTAATAATATCCATTTTTTTATATTACCACATCTATTTTTTTAATTATATCCAATTTTTGAGATTGTTTTTGTAATTTTTCCAGCTATAAACAATACAATTTTAATATCAATTAATTTTATTGATTTCTAATATTTTTTTTTCATTTTTATCTACTTGTGGTTTAAAGTTTGGTTGATAAAAAATCCATGCATAAGAAAAATTCATATTTGTCTGTAAAAGCACCAGTATGTATAAGGAAATATTATATATCAATCTTATTGATACATTTCAGTGTATACCCCGACAAAACGTTAGAGCACCCTTTAAAAAATTATAAAAACCATTTTATTGGTAAAAATTTAATTTTTTTTTAATATATTTAAAACATGGGGTCCCGGTAACATGTGAAATTATATAAAAATAATTTATTGAAAATATTCATCGCTATTAGCCCATACTGTATATTTTCATTATCGATTAAGCGATAAAAGTGCTCTAAGTGATTAAATTTTAGGTTTTAAATATATGTTATTTATGTATAATCAAATATTACGTCTATTAAATAAACTTTTAAATTGAAAATTTCTTTCTCTAAAATGCAAATTTTCTGGCTTATATATGTACAACTTCCCTTTGGACTAAAATATTCACCACTAGATATCCAAACTGGTCCCATTTCAATTATTTCCAAATTTTGCGTAAACATGGGTTTTACTAATATTATTAATGAATAGATAGTTAATTAGTGTAATACAACATATTTAATAATTATTATTGTATATATTATTATATGTATTAAATATAATTATTATAATGATAATAATAATTATTTAATAAAGTTACTTTTATATTAATACATTTATATAAAAAATATTCACATGCCGTTTAAAATCTCAGTTCCAAAGTATAATTTATCATGATGGAACACCCCTCGAAAATAAAAAATGGAAACCTAATAATTTTTTACAATCGATGCATAATAATATTTAGCCACTGAACACCTCTCCATATGCTTGATCATGAAAGTTAAAATATTGAAAATGTTTTAATTTATTGTTTTTAAATTGACAACTTTAAAAAATAAGTCGCTTATTTTACAAAAATTTAACCGATTCCTCAATTATTAAGTTCTACCATCCAACTATAAAAGAGAATTTTCCAACAACGTGAAATTTATAGAGGCGGTAATAAATACTAGATTCCAGTTTTTTCATCTTTATACCTTCCCAGTTATAAATAAATTTTGCCGGTTTATTAAGCTTTAACTTTTGAGTGCAAAGACGCAAAAACTAAAATATTATATTATAATGTATACTAATATATTAATTACTCCGTCAATATCCTCAAAAGAACATATTATTATAGCAGGATTAACATTAGTGCTGTTTTTGTATGCAGTACATTTAATTGTATGTCTAGACAAAAAATTACAAATATCTATTGTTTAATTTTTAAAACGTATTTTGAGTTGGTTTAAATTTAGTTTTTTTGTTTCTGTTTACATAATTTTTAAATTTCTCCCCGGTAGAAGCATATACACAACATTCGTAATATAATTGTTCAGGCCTTTTGATTTCGGATCCATCTTCAAAAAATAAACGCCTTACGGCACTGTTTGTTTTTAGTATTCTTGTACATTCGTCCAATAGCTATATTTACGTTTAACATTACACAATTGTTACACAATAACCACATTAAGCTTATCGTACCTGGAAAACGTTAAATAAGTCTCAATGAGAGGTTTTTTTATATTTTTTATCCTAACCCTTGAAGAGTAATTTTCAGATTATTTTTTAATAAATTTTATATAGATTAAAGATATGTTAAAGATTTTTTATATTTACTTGTTTGATCTGAAAATCTCCTTTAAGATTTGTTTAGGAAAATCTTAAAAAACCCTCCCTGTTAACGGTGGTAAAACCATAATCTCAATATTTCCCTTCAAGCAATGGGTTTTGGTTAATTGGTCCAACAAAATCTTAAAAAAGCCTTCCCTTATAATGTTTGGTAAAAAAAAATTTATTTATAATATAAACTTTTCACATTATGAAAATTGAAACTTATTTACACAAAATCTCTTACCGAGGCCTCTTCGGGTAGCTCAGCGAAAGCTTTGAATTTTAAATTTGGAATATAAAAAAAATTTAAAAATGTGAATATCATATACATGTTATTTTTAGTTTCAAATTAAAATTTAAAATGTCGAGTCTAAAGCCGTTGAGAGGTTGTTGGATCTATTTCTTTTATTGTTATGCGTAGTGCACTAAGCATTGTTTTTGAATTTTTAAAGGGTACATATTTGATTTTCTGGGCACCTTGCATGGTAAGTTCGTCTCTGACTCAAAAATAAGTAAATTATCATAATTGAGAAAGTTAATGTATCTTAGCAACATATAGTTTATTTGTAACGACCAACTTGTAATAACCTTCCGCGTTAAAATTATTATTATTAAAAAGTATTCCTGAGCTTCTAGCCCCTTTTACCACTTTAAAATTATGTACGCGTTGCTGTTTTTGAAATGAGTAGTTAAAATATAAATTTATGGTTCAATGAAAAATTTGAAAAATTTTGGAAAACCGAAGTAAGTTCCTAGGAAAGACTAATTTTAATTTTTTTCCTAAAAACTTTTTTTATGTATAAAAAAGCAACCAACAATCATTTATATTAGACGCCGTTTAAATTATCAAAATTTCTCTTCACGACTCATCGCGATGCGATCACTTTTATCGTTTCATACTACATAATGACATGTCAAACTAATAATTAATTCAACGTAATATAATATTTACAATATTGACAGTTTTAGCAGCTATTCGGTATGCATCTTGATATTCACCGTTTCTATAGGCAATGACGACATATCTTTGAACTTCTTTCATATATTGTGTATTTTGAGATTCGTTGACTAAATGAACAAATATAAAATATATAATTCACTATATTAAAAAAATGTTTAAAAATAATGTAGTCATTTAAAAAACTTATACAGTCAGGCCTCTCAACAGTATCGAACCTACCATATCCGAGACCCATCTTTGGAGTCTCGAAGAAATTTTTGTATAATAGGGCTTAATTTTTCCAAATTGATTCAAAAATTATATTCTTGAATATAATTACTATTTTACGTATTAAATTTTATTAATTTTAATATTGGCTAGGAATTATATGACGCTACTTTATGGTATCGAAAATTTTTTTAAGCAGTCTAATTTTCATTTTCCAGGTTCTTATCTACCTCTCAATTCCTCTTACTTGTATTTTAACATTAATGGCATCATAAGACCCCAATGTACATTGTATAATGTACATGTCTTAGAATAATTCAAGGCTTATCTTTTGTTTAATTTTCATTAATTAATTTGTCACTGTTTTAAATAACACTTAATGTAAATATCCGTGGTTTAAATCAGGAATTCTCAACCCTTTTTTGCTGTGGATCTTTTAGATGATATTACAAAAAACCTGTGAACCCCAAAGAAATTAATAATAATAATAATTTTAAATGAATTCATAATAAAATTAAATAAGTCATAAATTTTAATAAAATAATTAAATAAAACCGCTGATCCTAAAATAGAACAATGGAGGTTTCCCAATAAGTTTTTACACAGTTTTTAATAAGTTTTATATTAGTATTTCTGAGCCTTTATGTTTTAAAAACGACTTTATGTTACTGAAAATGTCTATAATATGTAATAAATGTATATAATTTTCATGGCCCCCAAAAAAGTGCTGTGGACCCCAAGGGGTCTACATTTATCACCTTGATAATGGCTGGTTTAAATGATCGAAAGATGATCACATTGATAGATAAAAAATTTAATCAGCGACAGAAGAAATTGATTAAAAGTTCTGAGTCAAAGGCCATGGAAAAAAATGAAAAATTTTTTGCATTTACTTAATTTATGTTTGTGAAAATTAATTTATAATGCTTGAACCACGAATAAAAGCAAATAGTTGAAATTTTATATGCTCTGAAAAAGGTTGAGAATCAATGTGATAAAGGATATGATAGAATATTTATTTGTATAGTAATAAACCTATATTGTTCGAATATCGATACACTTTGTTAATTTTTCTAAATTGTTACATTGATGATAAAAAATTTGTAAACAAATTACGAATTGGATTTTTGAATTAGAGAGTTGCTTGTATCTTTCATATTACAGTTTAATCAAATGTAGTTTGTTTACAATGACCATAAATACACGGTAATTTTTTCATTAATTATTAATGTTTGCATATCCAGGTAATTTCAATATTATACATTTCCTTCAATATTTAGCGTGTTGCTTTATCATATTATTTAATCAAAATATATAATCACAATATTTGCAAATGTTTATCAACTGTAAATAAAATGAAAGTCCACATGTAAATTTTTTTCCGATACACTATTATTATGTGTTATCACTTTTCATTATTCAATAGCTTTTTTTTTAATTTTCGAAATGAATATCTAGCTCTGATGAGTTGTTGTCTGTTGTATACTCACTAGAATCTATTTAGTAGATTTACTATTATGTGATTCCTAAAAAAAGCAGCTAGCTTTTATGAGGACGGAATTTATAATTTTAAGACCTATTTTTTTAATTGATTACATAGTGTGCAAATAGAATCGTTTTCAGTTTTCTGCAATCTGATTTGGTAACATTATAGCATTTTATTATTATTTTTTATGTCTTGTTATTCGATTATAAGTATATCTAATTGTAAAATAAATTTCTACGTTAATTCTAATAACCAATGCGATTATGAATTTATAAAAACAATAAAGGAAATCTAGCGCATTATTTAAAGAAAGCACGTCAAATTTTTAACAAAAAAGCAAGTGAGATGGGTAAATCAGATCATCAATTATATCAATTTATCGACAATAAGACAAATTGATGAAAAACAAGCTTGCTACAAATTTAAAAAAACGCAAGACTTTCAAACTGCGATCAAATCAAATGATGTATGAAGAGGTTTTCAGATTTTTTTTGAGAAGGAGAGAAGGAAATCGGCCAGTATTATGATATATGTTGCGAGATTATGGCAAAAAATACATTGAAAAAACGAATCCAGCTAGTACCTTTAAATGCAGTTAGGATTGGATACGAAAATTTAAAAATTGTTTTTATATTTCTTTCAGAAAGCTGTCAGGAGAACAATTATCCGCAGATACATCCAAAATTGATGAATTTAGAATGACTTTTAAACGAATAAATGAGAGAAAAAATTTAGATTGGTTTCTTCTTTCTTTACGCAAATGTAAACAAAAAAAATTAAGAGGGAATAATTCACTTTAAAGTAAAAAGTAATGTGATATGATAATTCCACCTGAAACAAGTTTGGGAACCACTCCTTTAAAGGTGATAATAGTGAATAGTAGGATTTTGAAGTTAAATTTTAACGTGAATTTATTTTTTTGGTAGAATAAAAATGTGCCCTCAGCAAAGTTAAGTGTTGTTTGTATGTAGTATATAACAGTCAACCTAGTGTTTTATAAAATTTTAGGACATTTTCAATATTGATAAAAAAGGGTAATTTGTGGTTTTGACCATAAATGTGTGCGTTTCTGAGGTTGATATTAACGACGCGTTTTAATGATTTTTAAACGCGTCCAGAATTACTACAGAACTACAAAATAGTCAAGTTGAATTATATTAGGTCTATATACCTTGAATTTAATACATATTTAAGTAAATACCTATATCTCCATAACTTTTGTCAGAGCGGATCGGTAATAAATTATAAAATATATCGCGGACCACTAAAGCGATATTACTAGCAAAATTAAAAAAATTTTTATAAAAAACGTAATAAATGGACTTTTATGTTTTAGTAAATTTTTCACGGACCAGTACTGGTCCGCGAACCGGCATTTGCGAAACGCTGGGTTATATGATATTTAACTGAATGGTGCACTTATTGGTGTATTCACTAGATATCAGGTACAATAAAAAATACTAAAAACATTTTATCAAATTTATTAAGTTTATTTGTAGTACTTTGTAAACTTTATCATGTGGTTCAATATCTTTATTTCATGGATTGTCAGAGTAAAAATATTTTGAAATTTATTTGTAAAAAATCCATTCATATCAATCCTTTTGTGTAAAATTCATACATACCAACCATTTTAAATAAAATCCATTTGTATATTTCACTTTATTATTTACCTTAAAATTTAGTATTGTTAACTTAAATAATTTAACTACAGTTCACCCCTCTGATAACGAACTTAATTAATTAGCGACTTATTAATCAATCTCTATAGATAAATGCGATAATAAAATTATATATTATTTTAATTATATAGATTTTTTTAATTTTTAAAATTTTATATTTAACTTTTCCCTTAGATAATAAACATATAAAAAAATAATAATGGCTGTAGTAAACATATTTTCATAATAGATGGTATCCATAGATTATTTAATTATTTGTTTTATCGTTTTGAATTAAAATTACTAAATCGTTTTTACATTTAATTTTATTACAATTTTAATTCAATTTAAATAAATTCTCAAAATGAACAATATATTGAAACCACTACCAGAATTATTTGATAAGTTTGGAAAATTCAGAGAAAATCCAAAGGATTGGATAGAAAAATTTGAATTAACTGTCACGCTTGCAAATGATAGGGAAGAGAAAATGAGCAAAGAGAAAAAAGTAGCGTTACTCAAATTAAGTATCGGCGATAGAGCAAGACTTCGTCTCAAACGTTCAGGAACGGCAGACTCTTATGTAGCAATTAAGAGAGAGATCCGCACGTGGAATCAATCCTCCTCGATAAGAGAAAGAAACCACCTTACAAGGGATGCCAAATTTTAAAAAGTTTATCAGCCCTTAATATAAATGTCCATAGAATAATAGTTTAATACATTTAATGAATTAATAAATTTATATTGATATCCAATGCTTTAACTAAATTAATTAAATTGTAAAATTTATAGTATAACGAACCTTTAATCTCTCTGCAACCCCATTTTTTTTAATTTGATCATGTTCATATTCTGGTGATATCATCAACGCTATTCTCTAAAATATTAACAAAATGCATTATTGTTTTAGTTTTTTTTATTTCAATATTACTGTAATTAATTATAAAATGTAGGGTGTCCACTTTTTTTTATTAGAAGTACCTATTTTGCACCTGGATGATTAAAATCAAAAAAGATATCCACGTGCAAATAAGCTTTGTAATAAAAAAAATAAACACATCAAAAGTGGACACCATAATGCAGTGATTCTTAACCGGTACGTCGCGGCGAACTAGTGCGCCATGAGTAGAGTTCAAGTGCGTAATGAAAGTAGGCAGTGAAGTGAAACATGTGTGAAAATCCAATATACGAGATGTGATTATATAATTGCGTGTCATAAATTGAATACTTTTTGTTTTTCTCAGCTAAATATTAAAGCCAAATTTAATTTGATCATAAAGATAATGACATTGGAAAGTTGTGAATTTTAAGCTTCAAAAGTGAAATTTTTTGGGTTTCAATTTTGAAAATCACCATGGTCTCGTAAAGGTTAAAAAACACATTTGTTAGATGAATGAAATTTAATCTATTATTATTTTATTAAATGAATGCTTATTAATACATATTAACCATATACATGATCTATTTGCTACACCGTTATACTCTCAATAACGGCAAACACTTGATACCTCCATAAATGTAGAAAAACCAAAATAGCGGTATTGAGAGGTCTGCCTGTAGAAGTATTTTTGTATTATTATGATTTCAACTTTGCACATTTTCGAATATAGATGTGTTTTTACCTTGTGATAATTTAAGATGAATCCTGAAATAAAAAAGGTCAAGTTAAGAAACACTGTCCTAATGTATAGATTAAATAATAAATATACCATTCTGGGTGTTCCACTGAAAGTAAAATACATATATATAGCATACAATGGTATGGCCAAAATCGATGATGCAGAAATGAGCCATCCAATCACTATAATCCAAACAGGATATTTGAATGTACCAACTGATGAAGATTCGTATATCAACTCATCGTTGGATATAAAACTGGCTATTATTAATATCTGAAAATAAATACCGTATACATCAATTGAATTAATTTTTAATATAAAACAACTCTGAACCAAAATTATTCATTACGCTAAGAAACTTTATATAATATATACAGGGGTATCCAATCTTTTTTGATGTGATTGACTAATACATTGACTAGAAAAATGTTTCTGATCGGAACATATGTTACAAATTAAAATTCGGAATAATTCGAAGCACTTTCGCTGTATATTTAAAAATTATCGGCAAAACTTACTATAAGAAATAGTGGACTAATCCAAAGGTTACAATTTAATGTAGCAAGTATACCATTTAATAATATTGATAGAGAAAAGGTTAAATACGTAAATTTCCGGTATCCACTTCACATATAATTAACTACTTTTTAACAATATATAATTACAATTAAGTTTTATCAATATTAAATTAAGATAATTTTAATGAGTAAAAATAAATAATAATAAAATAAAAAATTAATTCTAATTTTGTCAATCGACTAGAAAATTATCTGTGATCGACATGTTTGGCATCCTGATATATACCATTTTTCTAAAGCAAGCCACGTATATAATATACAAGCTTGCCTGTTTTGTACGTAGTACAAAACAGCACCTAGCTCTTCAGAGGGCGGACTTATTTCATTCTACCAAAAAAATAAATTCAATAATAAAATATTAATTAAAAATGCCAATCATTATTAACACTCATTTAAAGAAGTCATTCCTAAACTTGAATTTCACATTACCTTTTAATATAAAATGAATAATTCCTACTTAATTTTATATGGCTAGCATTTTTGTATAGAATTTTAAAAACAATTTTGTGATCCCATTTATTCAATTTATTAGAGATAATGAATGTATAATCTTAAAAATAAAGCAAAAATAGTAATTCCTAAAAATTGTTAAAATAGCTTAAAGTAAAAATTAATGTGATATGACGGTATGACTGTTTGTACGTAGTACATAACAGTCAACCTAGTATCATATAATAATTATACCAAAATAACGGTAGGACTGATAAATTTCCAGCATATTCTAATAAATATATTTGGATAGTATCCAACCATTTGTTTTATATTCTTTGACAAGTTATTTATTCCTAAATTGATAATTTATTATATAGTGTTGTATTATTGAATATTTGTATTAAATGGGTAAATTGTATTATTAGGCATTTAAATACACGTGAAAAAAAACTGATGCATTTACATTATAATAATTATTAGATATTTAATTTTTTGAATCTTTCTAGCGCTAGGATTTATATTCGATTTAGAAAATCTAAAAATATAGTCACAGTGTGTCGCACATTTAAATATTTCAACGTAGATCCACGCCTGTGCCGTAATTTCCGTTTTTTATCTGTCCGTAACGATGAAAAATTTATTTAAATTTTAAAAAATGATAAAAAAACTATACTACGTATATTTAATGATTAAACTGTAAAAAGTATAGAAATATTAATTTTGTCCATTTCTCTAAAAAAAAGATAATTTGGGTTTTTGAAAGTGAAGATAAAAATTTCTGAGTTTGAATTAAATCTTACTTTATTCACCGTAAAATCTAATTTAAAAATTGTGCTTTTTTAATTTCTGCAAATGTCAATTTTCTATATAAATGATTGCACACTGATTTTTTAGCAATTTTTAATTTAAATACATTATATCTAAGGATATATTCATAAATAATACCATAAAACCAAAACATTGCAATTGAAAACATAAAACAGACCGTTAATATGGACGTTCCAGCAGCAAATTTATCCCATAAATAGAAGATGTATATACCTCCCTATGTTAAAATAGAGTAAATTATTAATATTTATGATTATATGTTATTAGGGTGTTCACTTTTGATATTTTTAGTTTTAAATAGCCGTTTTTACATGATTTTTATTTTTGATTTTAAAAATTTATCAAAAAAATTTAGATCGATTAATATTTAGCCTTTACAAATGCAATTGTTGAAATTAATATAAAAGGGTAAAGATAAATACAAAAAATAAGTTTATTTGATATATTTCCAGCATTTTTTAGGTTTATATGTATCTGAGGTCTTTGATGGTTTTACCATGTTTTATGGTACATTTTTCTTTCTTAAATTCAGTTCTAGCTCATTTATTTTGCATTTTAGTAATGTATGGATTCCTTACAATTAACCCCAAAAACTATAGATAAACCTTAAAATGAAGTTCGTAATTATTTTTCATTTCATAAATTAATGGAAACAAAATATACCCTAAAATTTGGAAAATTGTAAAACACCCTAATGATCACATTAATCAGAGTTCATATTGACATATTTTTAAAGGGCAGCATCGACTGTAAATATAACTTACATAGGTAATGTTGGGTAGAGAAAAGAAAAATGAAATCGTTACAGCAAAAAATGTGACAACATATCTGCAGTATTTTTTGTGTTTCATAAAATAATTGTATTGTGACAGTTCATCCGTGACGGCAGTAATAATTGCTTCAAATCCGCCCATCTACGTAAAAATGCATATAATAATAATTTGTATTAATATACAATTTACATTACATTAATAATAATTTAATTAATAAAAAATGTACAGGTGTACAGTTGTATCATGTATCTCATGCACATTGTGCATTGACAATAAGGAAATATACTACAATAATAATTAATTGTAATACGAAGGCCTACTAAAATTACTAACATTGCTGCTTTGCGAATTTGAAGTAAATTGATCAAAGTATGAAAAATCATCCATTATTGTTTATTGGTATTTACGTGGTTCAACCGGGATCTCGAAAATCTGAAGAGATGTCGACAATGTTCGAAAAAAATTGAAAAACGTTTTGATAGTTTTAATTGAAATTGAATTTCAATGCTGTCGAGGAACGAAAAAAGGTTGGCATCATTGCTGTAATGTTAATTATCATAAGAAGATTGGCAGAATTTTATTTTCCATAAAAATTATGTTGGATGAGGAATTAATTTCCTCAAACTGATGTCGCTAAAATGTATATAGATCAAACTTAAGTTAGATCAATCAGTAATTAATAAGTTAAATCCAATTTTTTTGTTTTTTACTGAAAAACTTTTTTTCTTAAATTTGCAGCTTTGCTTTGCAAAATCTTAGACCATAGTAAAGATTTCCAGTAAACGCTAACAAATATAAAATGTTTACTATTTTTTTATTTGCTTGGCACAATTTTTTTTAAATGTTTCATAGTCTGACCAGGCAAAAAGGTTTAGAAACAATTTTTTTTTGTTTTTTGTTTCAATTTCAGTGGTTCAAATTTATCAGAATTCTAATTTTTTAAAAAATCTACCAAAATTGGTGCATTTACAATATTCTAGCTAGTTTTTTTTTATTTATCCTAACTTATATAATATGCTACGCTATTTTTGTTTGTGTGTGTGTGTGTCCAGCTTTATTTAAATAACTACCCGTCTTAGAATTTTATAAATTCCACATTTCAATTACAGTTTTTTCCGGGATGTATAATAAAATAAATTTCAACCTCCCAAACTCACATCTTACGGGTCAAAAACCCCATTTGTCCCTCTTTTTAAAAATCATACGAGTTGGAGAATTTAAAAAAATATATATATGCTGATACGGATTTTAAAATCATAAACATTATCATATATCTAAATTTAAAAAAATTATATTTTCAGGGTCAAAACCACAAATTACCCTTCTTTTTTTAATGAAAACAGCCCTATAATTTTAAAAAATTTACAGGTGGTACAGTTGTATCTTGTTAACACACATAAAAAATTTCAATTCGAATAAGTGACGACATCACGGTCAAAAAAGCATTTTAGTATTCATATTTTTTTTTCAAAATATTTTATTAAAACAAAAAATGTGAAATAATTAACAGTCCAAAAATTAAAAAAAAAAATTATTCTGATAGAGCGTATTCCAGTTAATATAAATACAAAAGTTGAACCCGAGAAATCTACGCATTCCCGATGAAAAATAATTTTTAATATATTATCAACCAATATTTTTCAAATATTTCGATTAAAATCAAAAATTGAAAATGTAAATATTGATCCTAAAATTTCAAAAAAAATTGTGCAGTGAGTCTACATGTTTCCAATAAAGACATATGTGTGAAAATCTATATAATTCATTCCTTTGGAATTTTTTTCACTGCTACGCAATTTTTAAATTTCAAATTCTTATTTTCAAAACATTTTGAATAAATTTAAATAGAAACTAAACAACAAAACTAAAACAACATTGTTAATATTATTTTTATATTTATTACAATCCTTTTTAAATATGGTAAAATTCTACTAAAATGTTTATAAAGTGAAGATTCGGCTAATTATTGATACATTATTTATAATACATTTAAGTATTGATTAAATTGATACTGAATATATATCATCACATTGAAAATCACAAAATCGGTTTTTATAATTGTATTTTTTCTGGAATTTATGCTATTTATGACAATTTTTAGGATTTGATGGTTTTTACTTTATTTTTAAAAGGTTAAAAAACAAAAAATTAAGATGGAATAATTCAATTTAAAGTAAAAAATAATGTGATATGATGGTTCCACCATACACAAATTTGGGAACCACTCCTTTAAAGGATTGATAATAGTAACATTTTTAAAATAGATTTTCAACGTGAATTTATTTTTTAAGCATAATATAAAATGTGCCCCGGCAGAGCTAGGTCCTGTTTGTACGTAGTACATAACAGTCAACCTAGTTTTTATTATAATAATACATTTTAATACATACTTAATAATTATGGATTAAAAAAGTCATATTTTTAGCTATTTTAACTTTATATACAGTCAGACCACTCAATACCGTTACTCAATACCATTTTGTTATTTCAATATTTATTGAGATATTAAGGGTATAACATTATAGAAAATATATCACATATACAGTTACCATGTTTGTATAATTACATTGTATATGCAGTCATATAGTAAAATGATTATAAAATTTCTGATAACTTTGTTATAAAATGGAAATATAGTGCGGTCTTGACAGGCCTGACAGTATAATAAATCCGTTTAGCGTGATTTTTAATGTATTAGTAGAAAATATTACGGCACTATCGATCCCTAATGAAATCAACATTAGAAAGAAAAATATTGCCCAAAATGATGGAAATTCTAATTTTGATACTGCTTCCGGGTATATAGAAAATACCAAACCGGGACCTATAATATATATTTATAAATGTATTTCAAAATTTTTCGGTATACACTTTGTCTTTGTAATCTCTATAAAAACATTAAAATTGTAATGTAATGTATGATTTTCTTAACAAATAAAATCCAAAGTAATAAAAACCATATACAAAACTACTTATGTACTGATACAATTAGGGTGTCAATTGTATTAATGAATCACTCGATTAGAACGAGATCAACGAAATTCGACAATTCTTCTAAAAAATTGACACCCTATTGACTATTTTTTACATATGGCAGAGTGATTAGTCATATAATTGCATACCCTAAAGTCGAATCTATGTTTATTTCTATTTATATTATTTTTAGTTTTATACTTTTTATTATAGATGAACTTATCTGAGTTCCTTTTTGCCAATTGTTGTATTTAAAAAATTAATAACTCAATTATTTTCAAAAACCGTTTTTTACAGTGTTGTGTACTCAGATATATTATGCATTGCATTAAAGCTATTGGGTAATTACATAAACAACTCTGTTTATCTATATACTGAATTTGTGCATCAAAATGTACGAAAACTACTACATTATGTACATTAGGCAGTGGCGTAGCGTCATAGTGTGTAAGGTGTGCGCCGCACACCCTAGAAAATTGAAAATAATTATATTTTTAACATCAATAATTTATTTGTTAAATAATTGTAAATAACAATTTTTATAATTTAAGTTCGATATCATATCATAGTTCATAATAAGCAATTTATATTATGCATTGAATACATTTAAATAATATAAATAGCCAGAATTCGAAAAATTACATCGTTAATAAAATTCAAAACAATTGAGCTAGAAACAAATTTAAAAAAATAAACTGTATAACTAAACATGGAGAACAATATTATAAAGTCGGTATCACGTTTAAAATTGTTTCTAAAACTGTTAAAATTGCTTATCAAATTCTAAAATTTTCGAAAAAATGTAACACCCTAAGGTACATGTACTTCGTTTATAGGTCATATCTTAATCCACAACACTATAAAAAAACGAACCAAAAATTAAATTAAATTTAATTAATAAATGCATTATATGGCGACGAATCTAATTTCACCAACTTGGGGTGCTAAAGTTAAAAAATATTATAAAATCTTGCTTAATAGAGTATTTATAATATAGATACACATTATTATATAATTATAACATAAAATGCAATTAAAACCTTGAATAGCAACATTTTTAATATTTTGACCATTTCTGATAACCGTTAAATGGCCCAAATAGCTAAATACCACAATTCCAGCTAGTAAACTTGTAAACGTATTGACAAGGCACGTTATTATGCAGTCTCTAATGTAATTATAATGTATTTAATATTGTTTTTATTTATTTATTTTTGTCAATGTACAATTTACACTTAAAATGAATTTAAATAATGTAAATAGGAATGAAATCTATGAAAAAAATGAAAAATTGCAATACAATGCATTGTAATGTATGAAAGCTATTCATATTTTTTCAGCTACCGGGATAAACTAAAAAATGTAATATGAATAAATTTTTGCCATCGATAAAAATATACCAAAAATTATTAAGTATCCAAGTAGGGCTGCAGTATTCCTTGGGCCGTATCAATTAAATATCGTGAAAACTAATTTTACCTGATAAAATTTTTATTCCTATTGTTATAACTGGCAAACGTAACATGTACGCCAAACCCTGCTCCAACTGAATAAAAAACTTGTATCGCTGCATCAATCCACACCTAAATCAAAATAAAAATTTGAAACTGAAATAGATGGACATGTAAAATGTACATTAATATCTTTTAATCTTGATAGATTTGGTGTTATAAAGTATAAAATTCCATCAGTTGACCCTGGTAATAACACACCTCTAACAAGAAGTACGACTAATATAACATATGGTAGTGTAGCAGTTATCCATACGGCCTAAAATATTTATCATAAATATATTGTATAATAAATATCAGAATAAATGACTTTATGGTTCACGCAGTGCCGTGTGAGATTCAATATCCGTCTGAGAACACGGTGAAATGATCAAATTTGAAAAACTATATCCTTTTATGTACCCATTTAACTAAATTTCTACTAAATAAACCGTGTACCACAAATTATGTTTTTAATTTAATTGTATTTCATTGGAAAATTGGTAAATGGAAATAATGGGAAACCTCTACACGGCTCTGGGTTCACTTAAACCTTTCCAGATGATCTAACACCTTTGCACAAAATCATGAAATGAAAAAAGTATGTAATCAATAAACAAATCATAATTCTATAATCTGGTAGTCCAATATTATCAAGTCCGTTACTTTTGTTGAGCTGTAAAACGTATCGCCTTAAAATAAATGTAAATAATGATATGAATGTTAAATATAACTATATAATACATAATAGGTATCAGTGTGATAAAATGATATAAATAACACAATTTACTCGAAAAATTCATCCGTCGGAAAAGTATGATTGGTTTGATGATTCGTAGAATTTGATTGACAGTTTTTTGAATTCCAGTAATTTCCACACGTTGTCCATGGTAGCGGGTTTTGGAACGAGCAATATACATAGAAAATTGACCAAGCAATAATTACATTGTAATAAAAGCTCACATATAATGCTATTAATACACAAGCAAATCCTACACCTAAATTGGAACAGTCAAAAAGTTGAACCAATGAAATTTATCCTTTACTTGTATAAAATTAAAGGTGTTACCGTATACAGTCGATTATGTTATATATGAACATCCAGGGACCAGGTTTTCATTGTATTCATACTATACTGTAATATGAACATATATGAATGGCGATAATAATATACCGTCGATTCTGTTATATATGAACGTTCTAGAATATGAACTCAGCTCAATATGAACACGACAATTTTGTTTGAACAAACATTGAGTGGGGAATATCGAAACTTTTAATTATATTATTATCGCCATTCATATAATGTCATTAGGGTATCCACTTTTGACACTTTTTTTGAATTAGAAAAAGTATATTTTACTGAACATTGGAAATGTACAACAGTTTTAACTCCAATTTTTTATCGGTTCTAACTGTTGATCTTATAATTTCCATTTGGACAAGAGCTCGTTCCGATATTTCGTTATATTATATTATTTTTATGGGTTTTAACTTTACATTCCAATGTCGTTTTAGACATTGACTTGCAGTAACATATTTTTTCCATTTAAATAATTCGAAATTTCACCCCAATCGGCCACTTCGAAATATCTAATATTAGTTTTATGATAATTTTCGATATATAAAATAATATTAATAATTACCTACAATTGAATAAGCATTTTACACAATATGAACAAATAAAATCACATGCCTCGACCATCTTAGCGTCTCTCATTCCTAAGATTAGCTTTGCTTTAATAGCGTTAATTGCCTTTGTGTTCCATCTTGCATTGAATATAGATCCTGGATATTTGAATGATATTTTTGGATTTTTTTTTCAGATCGTTGAGTTCAGTAAGCATTGGTGAGATCATATAACTCTAAATAATCATTTCTCCATATACCTTCAATATTAATGATATTTTTAATGTTTGTTATTATAACATAGTTATAATTAAGGTTTTCAAAATTTGTTCGAACAAATGCAACAAATGGGAAGTTTATATTTGGACATTCTGTGTCATTTTAAATATACATTTAAGAGAAGTTTGATAATTAGACCCAGAACGTGAAAGCGACAGCTTTCATATAAGCATTGCTGTCCCATTTATCTTTTTTGTATTGGCATGCATAGTTTTACCTTTTCCATTTACTAATGTTTTTAGAAAAATACAAAAGGATAATCCTTTATCTATATTACTTGACACACATACAACAAAATGCTCCACATATTTAATCAAGTTTTGATAACTTGGGGTCCTTTTTCCGTCAAAATATAGACATAAATCACCTTTAAATAATGTTAACATATTTTTAATTTTAGGCTTTATCATATTTAATTATTTAATTTGTGCCTTGAAAATGCAACTTTTAGATGGTACATCTATTTTAGTTCCAATTAAAATTATTTTCTTGACTTTACGAGGGAAAACATTTGTAGATAATGAGGCTTTAGCTAACTTTTCACATTTTATTGATTTATTTGTGGAAACTTTATAGAGAGGATAATAATTTTCATCGAAAGAATTGTCAAAATATGGTTCTACTTTCGATTCAAAACGGAAATAAAAATTTTTTGGTTGTAATAGTTGTTAAGTTTGTAAATAAGATATGCAAAAACTACTAGAACACGCTCCACTTTCTCTGTTAGAATCAATTTGCATTTGAAGAAAATTTTCATCTTCGTCAATTAATATTTTTTTATCTTTTATTATTAACCCATATACTCCCAGTGTGACCATATGGTCACACAACATTACATTTATAGAAACACGTATCAAATTGCAACAAAGTTAATTAAATATGAAAAATTAACTTAATTAGTATATTATATAACATTCGAATATATTAGTTATGAGTTTTTACCGATTAGCCTCCTGTGTCACTGACAGTGGGCCAAAATAATTTTTCAAAGCAA
>LWCA01000737.1:0-19330 GCA_001642005.1 Intoshia linei | reverse complement strand
ATATTGTTAAAATTTTTACACATTTGAATAAATGCGATGTAACTTGTTTAAATCTTTATCTAATAAATAAATTAGTCCATATTTCTTAAACTAGGTTTTGACAATTATTTTCAAATATACAGCGAAAGTGCTTGGAATCATTCAGAATTTTAATTTTTATATTTTCTACGATCACACTAAAAATATTTAGTTATACATTTTTTATAGTATTTTTCCTATCAGAAACATTTTTCTAGTCAATGTATTAGTCGATCGCATCAAAAAAAAATTGGGCATTTCTGTGATATTGTATTGACAATAGGCAAAACTAAGAAAGTTCTATTAACAGATTTACATACCATTATACACCAACTTTTATCGTTTAGATAATTTTAAAAATTATTAACTACAAGTGTAAATATAATGACTAAAGGGATCAAAAATATCCTGAGGTTTTGTTAATGCATTTATATTCTTAAAATACTATTTTAAAAAATAATGTAAATATGTTTAAATAAATTATATTAGTTTTAATATTTAAACAAAATATATTTGGTATATTGCCAACATTTATTACTACATTTAAAAGTTTTTATTTTTATTTACATTTGTTAATATTTTTAATATCAAATTTAGAGATTGGAATCAAATAAAATGATACTTGCTATTTTTTAATAAACATTTTGTCATTCTACTATTATCCTATCTTATATAACGTACAAATTGCTAAAAATGTGTATTTGTGTTTAATAAGGTGTGCATTAGGGTGTCATACCCATCAAAGAATCAAGACAAATTAGCACTATAAGTGTGTATTTTTAAAATAGAAAAACTAATTCGCAATCAAAAACACTTGACGATATCTATTCGAGTTGCGTTTGTCATTTTAAATATCACTATAAATATTATGGAGAAATTAAAACTGAAGTTTATTTTTTTAAATTTGTTTCTAGCTCAATTTTTTTGGATTTTATGGAATTCATATTATGCAATCATTTAAAATTTAAACTATGTTAATTGCTATTGAGCCAGAATTCGAGAAATTAAATCGTTAATAAGTCATAATTTAAAACTATTGATAGCGTTGAATCTGTTTTTATTGTCATAATTGATCCTAAACTATAAAATATGTTTATAAAGCTAAGAATGTCGTCGGAAATCGAAATAAAGTGATGATAATATTAAAAATTATATATTGTCAAATACATACCAAATAAGTAAAAACAATGTTACAAAAAAATAAAATATTATTTATATTATTCTTTTTGTATGAAGCATCAAACTCAGGGTCTCAGTAAAATAGATAACAAGGCTAAGAAAGTCTAGTATACACGGTTGCGATTATATTCGAAGGTAAACACAATTAAATTAAGATTAACCTTTAAAAAATTAATTAAAATAAATATCAATTTTATCATCAATTTATTAATGTAAATATACATTAATTTAGATATTTGTTACTATTTATTCTAAAACTAATTTAAAATTTATTTTCATTTGAAATGTTAAGCAAAAAATTAATCATTGGACTGGTTGCAGTCTCTGTAATACATAATGAATAATTATACATATTAATTGTAGGTATTAATACTCACAATTGTTATTGTATTATGCGTATACTTTGGATCTAAAGAACCAAAGCCCTTTGATAATTTCTTGTTCGCTCTACAATTGCCGACTAGTCTCTGCTTTTTGAGACCAGTTAAATTAAAAAAATTTAATAATAATACATGTTATAGAGACCATCAGATAAATGTAACGAACATGGACATTCCAATTACTATACACGGATTATGGTATTAGTTTGATTTAATTTTTATTTCAACATAAAATTGAAATTTGACATGTGCTTATTAGGCCGTCCGTTAAAGGAAGTAAAAAAATGGATGCACTATTTAGTTTATTGAATCAGACAACTTTTCACGAGATTTCTTGTTGGATAATTTTAAAAAATTTAGTCATTGGAGGAAAAATTAAAAAAAGAATGGAAATCGTATAGCAAACGGGATGAAAATTTTTAGTAATTTAAATTCAAATAAAATGTTGTCTGATAAAAAAAAATGATCAATTTTATTTCATTTTGTACTATACTTTAGGTCTCACGAATGGACAAAACACGGACGCTGTGCCGCAAAGATTGAGTCTTTAAATACACAATTAAAATATTTTAGTTTTGCTTTGAATATGTATGAAAAATTGGATGTAGTCGGGTATTTTGCGTTATGATTACATTTATTTTTTATTATAGTATATTAAAGGAAAAAAAAATTGTACCAAGTTGCAAACAATCGTATAAAATAAACTATTATTACAATGATTGCATTTCTTCTAATTGAGCATTTTTCACAATTGAGTATTTAAAAAATGAAATTTATGAATGTCATACGATGTAAATGATTTGAGTGTTGAATTTAATCTAATTCGGATTCCGGATTAAGGGATGGCCAAGGTTATATAACATTACATTTCAAAACGAATCGTTTCAAAATCTTTACATGTATCCTCGAGCATGGTATGTTCGGTTATTTGTAGTACTTTTGTAAAGCGAAACTTGAAATGATAATAACTTTCAACTTGAAAAATACAAAGGTCAAATTTTGTATTCAGTTTTTGTTCATTTATTTACATATCAATTTCTCTTTTATTGGAATATATTAATTTACATAATATATTTTAACATATCAAGTAACATACATGTATATTATATCACATATTTATTATAGTATTGTTTAGCGTACCGATATATTAGCTGCCTTGCCCAAAAACCGTGTTATTTTATGTCAAAAATTTGGAAATAATATTATTCTTATTTAAATATATGTTAATTTTGCTTAGATAAATTTCTAACTGACATTGTCGATTTATTTTTAAATTTAAAATTTAGGAGAAAAAAATATTTGATATCAGTACGATTGTGCATATCGTTAGAACTTAAGCCGGATTGTAAAGTGGATATATCAATAATAACAGTAAAAAGTGCAAGGACTTGCAAGTTAAAACTATATATCATCATGAAATAAGAAATTATTATGCGTATTTATTTATACATGGATTTAAAAATATAAAATTCAATTATCGATCAATAAAATAGACTTGTAAATAAAATTGAAAAAATATATGCAGAAGCTGGCTCGTGTATTTGAAGAGACAGATGCCATGTTTAGACTACATGGCGCTGTAAATCTACTTCCATTAACAATTTCGGACGTAATAGAATACAATACAACAAAAAACGTTAAATCGTACATTCGCTTCATATTTAAAGATTGGGCAATACTGGTAAATTTAAATACATTATACGTATGGAAATTGTCGAAAAGTGAAGATGTAGTTTACAAGTTGAATTTACAATTTCAATACAGTACAGACTGGGATAATCAAATTATACTATTTTACGGTTCCTACAAAAACCAACTATCTTGTGTTGCGGCAAGTAAAAGTGGAAGTGTACGTTACTGGCCAATGATTAGCAGAAACTCGGAATATTTGGAATGTGTCTGTGATAAAGTAGGTTTCAGCAGCATTTTTTTGCACAATACAGATAATTTTGTAATTTTGACGGCAGAAGATTACAAGCAATACATAATCAACGTAATGGAAACTCCTCTCATTTGTCATTCTCTTTATGAAAAACCATCCTTTATTTCACATATTGGTAAAAGACTTTCATCTATACTAAATCATAGCAGCAGCTTGGATATTAAAGTGCCTGTTTGTTTTTTATGTTGTATGGATGAAGACACTCCGTCTTTTTTTACATTTTACAAAGATTGTCAAATGATTAATAAAAACATTTTCTATAATTCCTCAGCCAACGAATTCCACACTGACGAAAAATGTAATATTAATTTAAAAAACTGTCTTTCTAATTTTAAAAATGTTACGTTATTGGACGCACTGTGGAACGTTTATGGTGAATCCCTGTATGGTTTAATGTTATCTATAAATAAAAACAACCATCAGCTTTTTATAGCAAATTTTGAAGTATCTAATAATTTTAAATCTAGTGGAAATCATGTTTTCATCAATACTAATCAAAATTTAAATTCTTTGTCAGAATCGAAATTCATAAAAACCTCGAAAAACGACGTTACATTTCTAGTCTACAATAAATGTTCAATTTGGTGTTTAACTAGCGTAACTAAAAAACAAACTACTATAAATATTGACAGAATCGACGATGTTGTTTATACACTCGATTCAGGTTCAGGAGACATTATTGCAAACATTTATTTGGAAAACGCTGGATTAATTTACTTGAAAGAAACAATTTTTGAAGCTAAACACCTTTCTGAGATTGCTGAAGCCAATAAGAATTTTAAATTGACATTTCTCACAAAATTTGATAAAAATTTGGATAACCAACCCTACGGTTGCCTTTTACAGGCATTTCAATATTCTGTAGATGGGAATGGAGATGAGATGAATAAAATGATTGACCGACTAAAAAAACTTCTTAAAAGTGACAAATCTCTATCTTTATACAGTACAATCATTAAAATTGTAGACGAAATTTGTTTTAGTACCAGTTATCGTATTTTCTCTGATGACACCAACACCATTACTTCAGATTGTTCCACAGATAAATCAGAGTATGATATTGTTGATTACAAACTTGTTCATAAACTTTTAATCATTAAAAATCGCAATTTATTTTATTTTAACCTTTTTCTCGAAAGAACTGGCGTCTATGATTTACTTTTAAAATCATTTAAAATTGCCACCTTAAACCACATTTTCAATACTCAATTGAGATTGAAATTTTTTTCAACTCTTTTTAATAACAATTTTGATGAATATACCAGTTCTTTAATTGTTGATTATTATCTGAGAAACTTGAAAACAAATTTACACGAATCTACCAATTATATCACCGTAATTTTTCAGGCTATACCCAACGCTGAAAATGTTTTTGAAAGTTGCGTTGAATTGTTCAATAATTTGGTTGAATTGGAAAATGCCAATTATCACGAACTCACCAATATTGTTAAGCACATTTCTCTCTTTTATCGACATTTTTTTCGAAATTTTCTCGACTTGAATCCTTCTCAATATAAGGAATTGACATTTATTCCAGATAATGATGAATTTCGACATGCTTTTCTGACATATGTAAGTTTTGTATTTATAATTTAAAAACATTTAAGGTGGAAAGTTTTTTTCAATTATTGGACATGTCTATGGGTGATTCTGTTACTGATTTGCTGTTGTTTGAAATTTTTGAAGACAATTGTAATAGCTTTGTTCAATCTTTTGAAAATCAATTGCAACGTATTCAACTTGTCGATTCAGCAGAATATATTGAAATTAAACAATTGATGATTAAATCCAGATTTCATGTTCTTTCCTTGTTTATCGTTAAAGGATTTTTTGAAAAAGCTAAAAAGTATGCTTTAATTTGGAGAGATTATCATTCATTGTTGGTCATCATTTATAAAACTGATGATATGGAATTATTGAATGATATGTTGAATAATGAAACTTACAAGGTTTTTAAAAAAATATTTTTTTATTGTTTTTTAGGATTTTCAAAATTTTACTTTTAAATGGCATGTAGAGAGAGGATTGTATGATAATTTGTTTTCTGAGCCACTTATATCTTGTGATGGTTTTGTTGAATTTATTAATATGGAAAAAAAGTTGATTGTTATGTATTTATTGAAACAAAGAAATTATGAAAAGGTATTGATTAAAAAAGTTTTGTATTTTATGTACACGATACTATAGGATAGGGATTTTACTACTAATGAACTTATTTTCATTACCTTGTTTCAAGGAGTTCTTCACTTAATATATAAACTATTCCCGATAAAATACAGGATGAAGTAATAGATTTAATATTTGAATCCGCTGCACGTAATATTTTAAGAAATTAAGATTAAAATTAAGAAAATAAATTCAGTCATTATAATAATACAGTGTACTGAGCACTGCTCACTGTAGACAGTATAAAATATAAATAAAACTGAATATGATTTTTAATAATTTTATTTATGTGAATTGATATGATATTTGGACTATATAAAAAATTTTTGGGTCGCGAAAATTTTTTATGTTTATAAAGGGATCGCGAACACCAGAAGGTTGAAAACCACTGACTTAGACTGTATAACATTAAAACAGAAAATTAAAAAATTTTTCAAAAAAATTTCTCGTTAACGGAATGAGATTTTTTTCAGGACCAAATATTCCGTTAACGAGGAATTAGGGACTAATTATTAGGCAGTATTTATTTATTGTATCTTCTTTTTGGTCTTATTATTTTTATGCATAATTTTGTAATATATTAAAAAAAATTCCATACTCAGAAACAGAGCCGTTTTAAGACATGGGCAATATGGGATGTATCCCAGGGCCACTTATTAAAAAAGGCTCGAAAATTAATAAAAGTACTATACATTTATATCTTAAAAAGAAGCCCCCAATTTATTAAAAAATAAATTTTAATAAATAATAATAAAATAAATAATTAATTAAGTTTTTGTAAAAGAAATAAAAGTTACTAGATACCTACATAATATCTTGTAATGCTTTTATTAATATTCAATGAAATAAGACTCTAAGTCTCCAACCAACAGTATGCCCTGTCTTCTAAAAAGAGCCCTAAAATTTTTGTTATCGCTTCGTTCAAAACTTTAAGGGTCCTCCGGTCATTTGCTTACCCCATTAGAGCCACGAAGTGGCTTAAGACGGCTCTGCCCAGAAATGTTTCTCACATAGTTTATGTGATTTATTTATAATGATTAGAGTCATTCTTTTTAATTTGTAAAATAACATTGATATAACTTTATTAATCAGTAAAATATGTATACTAAACCTTTACTGAATATAATTTTCTATTTAGAAAATGTGAACTTCTATCTTACAGTTTTTTAATTCGAATTTTGGTGACAAATTTATACTGAATTCACTGTTTTAAAAATTTATTAAAATTCGAATAATTGCAGCTAAATTGAAATTTACTTTTGAAATAAAAATGTAACATTTAATTGTATTAACTTTTGTCTACCTTAATTATGATTAATTAATTATTCTGGTGATGATTTTGCGTAATGTTATTAATATTGGCGCATTTTTATGTGATTATTTAGTTAATAATACTTATTTTAGGTTTTTTCAATTCTTTTTTCGTCTGTATTTAAACAAAAAAATGCCTCAAAAAAAAAGGTAATATATATAATATGTACATCGTACATAAATTAACCAAATTAAAAAAAATATATTCTTGAATATTGAAATTGACTCTTGAATATCAAACGATTTTGTGTTAAATTTCAACTCAACAGCCTTAGAGAGGTGGGTAAGGGTTATATCATACTACGAATTGTTTGTGAAAATTTTTTAAAAAGGTTCATAAAAAATTATAAGCAGTCGGCAACAAATTGTATTAAATTTTTGATAATTAACAAAATTAAATTTTTTGTAAATTTTTCCCTTGCATATAGTACGTGTTACAGTGTTACAGTTACGTGTTATTCTCTGTGACGGTTTTTATTTTTTGACGATTAATATTGAGTGGATTTTAATTACTGGTGAACGCTATGATCGTGTATCTCATTGTTTATATATTACATATTCTTTTCCAGTTTATACACCCTGGTTCGTGATGCATCGGTTGCAAATTCGGATGTGTGGGAATATATCATTATTTGAATTAAAAATGTTTTTGTGGGATTATGCCACGTCAAACGTTTTCCATCGCTAGTGTAGCCATTTCTTTAATCAGAAAACTGCTAATTTTTAAAATTAATTAAATTTTAGTTACTCATGAATTACGTTATTTTATTATCAAAGATAACTACACCTGAAAACTCCCTTCAAAGTATTATTTATATTTATTTTATACAACTTAATGTATTGTAAAACACCATATTTATATTTTATCATTAAAATTAGAGTCAATTAAGAATACAACTGTACTTTAGATTTAAAAAAATTGGAAATTGAAAGAAAATTATTGGACATAATACTCAATATACCCTCAAAAGCACGAAATGTAATGTACACATGTTATTGTTTATTTTCAAGTAGGATTACAATATACCACAAGATGATGGATTGCTCGAGACAATGGAACCAGAAGAACTTTTAGAAGTACATATTTTATTGTAAAATTTTATTAATTTATAATTTTAGATTTATAGCGACTCTTCAATTAACGAAAAAGATAGATTTGAAACATTATTTCACTTGATTAATATAATGATTGAGGTGGAACAAAATGCGACTATATAATTTTAATATTTAGAAAAAATATAGTCAGAATATGATTGATTCGTGTTTGATGAAAATTATCTTGAAATGGATTATGAATACCGAGTACAGTTTAGATTAAATAAGATATAAAAGTTAAAAATTATTAGTCTAAATCTGGGTATTAATTTGAATTTCAGCAAGATATCCACCAACTTTAATTTGGACTATTTATTTTTACTTAATCATATTGAATTAAAAGTTATTAACCACATAATGCAGAGGTGGAAAAACTGACCCGTGGCCCAAATGTTGCCGTTTTCTGACTCATTTCTGTTTATTAGTAGTACTTATAAATGGGGAGTATTTAATTAAAATACTGGCAGTTTTTAATAAAAAATTTTCAGTATAAATACTAAAATGTACTTTGTCAGTATTCAATTTCATATTTGTCAGTTTTTAATTGCTTTTTTGTCAGTAAATATATTAATTAGATCAAATTAATTATTTCATCGAAAATTGTAAGTAACTCAATAAAAAAGTATATAGAAATAAACACATTTTATAAATTAATATTTTGTCAGTAAAAAAATTGAATGTTAAGTTTGATGATTTTGGAGTGTCAGTATAAAAATTAAAAATCTAGTTTTTTAAATAATATATCATCCACTACAGACCCAAGTTAAAACTGAAATATTAAGATACCATATTATACCTACAAACAACATTACAAATAAATTGGAAATATTTTATGGCGTTCACATCAGAGAATATTTTACAAAATCATTTTTTGTCAGTTTCATTTTATACAGAACATTCAATTTAAATACTGACAGCTTGTCAACTGGCACCTAAAACACTGACGAGATAATACAAGCCCTTATGAATGCAAACAATTTTTTTCTTGAATAAGGTTTAGAAAACTTAAAACATGATCGAGAGTCACGGTCCGAGACTGTCAGGTCATGACGAATAACTATCAATATTTCCTGTGATGTGTATGATTAGAAATTTCCCTGGCCCACCGGGAATGCGGTAACTGCGTTGTATAAGTTTCATTACAAATTATGTAAGTGTTGAAAGAATTAATTTTATAAACTTTGAGATCATGAATTTATATTAATCGTATAGCTGGAATAAAGTAATTTTACAATACCAATCAACCGATTTCCTAATCAATGACATGCCACTCACTCTTGTATTACTAGAAGCGAAAAATAAGGGTATTTTTTATATTTAAATTGTAATGAAATGATTATACAGGATGTACTACATTTATTCACATTTAGGGTTTGACATAAACCGAGTAAAAGACAATATGAACAAAATAGAATCAAAAATCAATGAAAATGAACATTTAAAAAGGGACAAAGAATATATAATTTCAATTGTAAATGAATGTATATTGAGATCTATTAAAAATTAATCACTTGGAAACGGGTAAGAGAATAGTTTATCCCAATTAATTTTTTTGTTTATAATTTCATCATCTAGCCACGTTTTATAATTTTGAACAAAGTAGTCGCTAAGTTCAATATCTCCGAGATGTTTACTCAGAATTTGATCAAATTCTTTAGAATTAGTTTTGTAACCATTGAGAAAATGGCACATGTCCATATTGCAAAGTTTTGAATTTTGTGGGTTTAAACAATCAAAATTTTGTACCTGCCTAGCCAATACAATGGCTTGATGGTAAATTTTGTTTGATTCTGTATTTATCGTATTTTTGGTGAAATCAATAAAAGTTTCATTGTTTTTCAAAGATTCGTCTGCGTTTTTAATACAAATGTGTAAATTTCGCTTTAACCTCAATTTTAAATTACTGACTGGGATTACATGACCGATTTTAAATTTGTTTATTGTTTCTCCATCCAACTTAGTATTGACTTTGGTAAGTACTTTTTGTCTCATTAAAATGCGTTCGCAGTAACTATAAACTCTTTCATTGTATTCGTCTATACATTTCAATGTTTCCAATTCTTTTTTGGTACGATTGTTCAAAAGAATATTTGCAGATTCTTGGGAATCGTTTTCAACCAAATTTGGCAACGCTTCTAAATTAAAAGTTAAATATAATTTTAGTAGTATTATTAAAATACATCAGTGGTGGATGCCCATCCGCGAATTTAACAAGGAATTGGTTGTTTAATAAACGCTTTTGTATTTCCGGTCATCCACTGCAGAAATTACCGATAAAATAAGCCCAATCATCAGCATACACATGTCGTACATATCTATGAATCAAAGTAACTAAGATTGTCCCAGTTCTTCTCCAAATGCGCCCCAAATAACGAATTTGATATTTTATCAATTTTAAAGAATACATTAAAATGTGTACACTGGGAACCGTCAATATATTCCTCAGAATTGCAGCACATTTATGGTACACCAACATTTTTAAAATGGTTGATTTATTTTTTCCAAGTTTGAGTAAAACTCGTAGTAGACATACAATGGAAAACGTATTGCGCCAGCAAAGAGTATTTTTCAAACACATGTATTCAATATTTTTTTCAATTTTCGATTTCATGTTTTTTTCCTTTTCAAAAATACAATTTGGAAAATTTAAGCAATTTATGCTATTTTTGGATGTAATGTAACTTTCAATGTCTTGATTGAAAAAATTTAAAATCCAAGGTATACCATTGACCCGAACAATTTTTTCACAAAAAAATTCAAACTCGTAAATATGATGCAGCTTAAAATACTGCAACAAAAGTAAAAATATGGAAGAAATGCATTTTACAATAATTTCTTTTTGTCTACTACAATCAATTTCATACATTATCGACTGAGCCGAATTCGTCAAATCATAATTGGTTGAAGGAGACAAATTTGACAATAAATTAATGGAACAATTTTTGTATGTTGGCGATGCAGTTAATAATATCTTGAGCATTGAAGTTATATACAGCGTAAAGTCATTCAACAAACAACTGTATAGTTTTTTAATGTAATCATATTCCTTCGTTTTCACTTCATTTTTGATGGACACAAAGGGATACTTCATTGCAAAATCATGTTGTTCTTCTTGTATCACACTTAGAGGAGTAAAGAGGTAGCGTTTCATAGTTATGGCACACGTTTTAATAGGTGACGGCAAACCAATCACGGTAGAAACATTGTTAATATATTCGAATCCCAAGTATTTACGACGTTGAACGTTTAAAAATAATAACAAATCTTTTCGGTAAGTTTTATTTCTCCAAAATTTGTAAAGGCTTTGAGTTGAATTAAAAGTAACTTCGATGGGTACAACAACGTGTGGATAAGATATATTTTGTTTTTTTCTAATATAATTCATGCTTCTTTCTACATTTCCATAATACATATTAAACATGATTGGCATCCATCCATTCGAATTTGTTTCTTCAGGGATAAAATCATCGAGCATAGAATCCATTGTGTATTTTTGACGTGGAACATGAGGACGCATAGAGCAAATCATTTCATTATTATCTTCAATGTCATCTGACAATCCGCATAATTTTCTAGATTTCTTTTTTAGTTGATGTAAACGATTGAATCCACCAGTTATCGCCATTATAGATTTTTGGAGAATTAAAAATATTTTTTTTATTGGAAAATGAGTCACATCCTTATTTACAAAATATGCTATTGCATTGAATAATAGTTTTGGAAATGAAACGTGTAATTTTGACGACATTAATAATTCATCTCGTAATTGATCAATTAAATCATCGTGTTTGTAAACTACATCAATTATAGTGAATGCAATGTTGAGCAAATTTCTAAAATTAGTGCATATTTATAAACAAAAATAGATTAATAAATTGTATCACTAAAATTTAGTTTGATTAGTCCAGGGTCGGTAACAAGTAACCGTTGTGTCGCAATTGTCCCAGTTTATCAAAAATTACATCAAACTCAAATATTTCCCCTGGTCATTATGGCCTCGTCCCAGATTCCAGGGATCCATATGGACATTTTCGCGGTCGTGTCAAACAATATAACATTTATATCATTACTTTAAATAATCAAATTTTTGATACGAATGAATATTCCCGTTTTTTGATAGCCATCTAAAGACATTGTTAAATTAATTAATTTGTATTTAATTAACAAATATATAAATTACATTTTATTTTGAATGCAGACGTTAATTAAAAGACAAATTACTGGAAACTGATTACGTTTAAAAATAAACAAGCAGTTTAATTCTATATTGACCAAAACTTGTGCAACATTAGAACAAACACCGAAGCAACCTTGAAAAATGTACAATAGTGCACTTGTCGCAACTCTGGATTTTTCCAAATTCAAAATATCAGCAATTTCTTTTAATAAATATCTCATCACATTCATAAATTCGGTGGTATTTTGATAAAATTCATAGTTTTCAGTCCATGATTCTTAAATTTAAAAAATTTAGAAAAAGCAATAAAAATTGCGGATATTAAGCATATTTATAGATTTTTCCAAAACCTTATAGCACCTGTATTATATTGAAATATAATTAAAACTAAAATAATTTATAATCTAATTTTTTAAATACTAAAAAAATATGGTATATCAGTTATTGCCCCGAATTTTAAATTGTGTAATTATGTATACTTTTTTATAATTTTGAAAATGAAAAAAAGTCGAAAAAAATATGCGACAAAAGCGCTCTAACGCTTTCTAATTTACAGCAAAATAGGTACAATAATTTATTTAAAATATGTTATAACTTTAATAATGAGTTATTACACCTTTATTTGTAATAACTTCAAAAATTCTAGAAGGCATACTTGCAATTAAGATGTTAACCTTATGTTGGCCAATAGAATTCCAAGCTCTCTCTATGGCTGATCTCAGATCTTTTAAACATTTATATTGTTTTCCATCTTTATATACAATCCCAGTCATCATTCCCCATATATTTTCTATTGGGTTTAGATCCGGTGAGCATGGTGGCCACGGAAGAATAGTAATATTTTTACGATTTAACCATTCTTTAGTCATTTTATACGCGTGTATAGGTGCATTGTCTTGTTAGAATATTCTAAAATTCGTTTTGTAAGGAAGTAAGAATTCATTTAATATTGTTATATATCTTTCAAAGTTGAATTTTTCGTGTAAAACATAATTTAGTTTTAAATTTTTTTCCAAATCCTCCCCAAACCATTACACTGTTTCCTCCACATTATCGTTTTAATTTGGATAATTGCTCTTTCCTAATATCGTGGAAATAGTAGAAATAACCATCTGGTCCGTCCAGGTTAAAACGTTTTTCATTGGAAAAACATATTTGATTCCAATTAATGAACACATTGGTACGAGTAAAAAGTATCCTTTTTTCTATGTGGAGTTTTGTAACATTTGGGCATTTTATAATGACTCTTCGTTAAATGTTCGGTGAGGAACATAATTCCCGTTGTATCGTCCGAGTGGAAACGTCATTAAAAAAACAATTTGATTTTATTGAACTAGCACTAAGACGAGAATTAGACGCTTCTTGCAATAAAAGTCGTCTATCAGATGGATTTAATATCTTTGCGCGTCCAATTTTATTATTTAATTTTTTTGACGAACGATTATTGAGATACGTTTGTATACACTTCCTACTTCTTGCTAATGTTACTGCAATTTTCGACTGGCTATGCTCTTCCTTTATCATATAATCAATAATTCCCTTTTCCCGTTCATTTAAATATTTTCCTTTAGACATCTTTATTAAAAATTGTGTATTCTATATGTATTTATTAATTAGATATATTTTAAAATTAAAAAATTTAGCTTTAGTGCTAATTAATACCTAAAATATAATAGCTCTTAGAGCACTTTTGTCGCGTGATCGATAATATAAATAAATATTTTGGGGTAATTAGCAATGAATAATTGCAATAAATTATATTTATACACTTTGATATGTCATAGATAAGTGACATTTTCTAAATTTATTAAATTTTATTTTAATTTTTATCCAGAAAATGGTTTTAATAGCATTTTTATAGGGTACTCTAACGTTTTGTCGGGGGGTGTGTATTATTGATTTTTTGATCAAATTTTTATTGGTTCCTTTTGTTAAAAACATTTTGGGACCTAAATTTTGAAAGGTTTTTAAAAGAAATTTTTTGTCATCCAATTTTTAAAGATTTTGATATTTAAGGGAACATTGTTTACATCTTTCAAAGATAATTTTTCGACCAATTTTTTAGGGAATATTATTTTTTGGTACCAGACATAAATAATAAATTCTTTTAATATAAAATGCGTATTTTTAAATGGGTATTTTGTATATTAAAAATTATCAAATTTAATATAAACAAGTTACCATCATTTTTATAAGATCGAACTAGATTTACAAAATTTTTTTGATTTTCATAGAAAGTTTCATTTTCAGAGTAACTGTATAATTCTAAATGAAAAATGTATATATTGGAGATATTGTATGTATAAAATTTTCATTAAACAAGTCATCGTACCTTCTATTTCAGATTGGAAATTATATGAATCCTGAAATGAAAAAAATTTAGCCATATCATAAATACAAATAAAATTCTATTGAATCTATCAATTCTAATTTGTTGTTATTGGTAGTTTTTAATATTGCATTTTTATTCGAGTAATAATCGAGTAATCGAGTTTACAAATTTTAGTAATCAACTACAAAAATTTGGTGCACATGAAAATAACAAAATACTAAATATTTTACATTTCATGGATGCCTATCACAAATCTTTACTTTATATTCTATACTGTGGAATGAATTTTTGCTAACAAAAGCTGAAAATTATTGTTTCAGTATATAAAACAAAAATTCGATGTAACTGAGAATCTATAAAATGATATATATAGAGCTGAATCTACCCAGCTCGAGACCACCCGAAAATGAAAAATAGGCAGCTAAAAAATTTTTCACAAACTATAACTGTGTCACATAGCCATAACAACCTGTCTAAAACTTTTGACTTGATATTTTAAATTTGCACACAAAATAGTTATGCTATTCAAGAATATAACTGTTTCAATGATGAATTTAAAAAAATAATGCCACATTTTCAAAATTTTTGTCAAATCCTCCAACTCCATCCCCCGAAGATGGGTCTCGGTAAGGTAGGTTCAGAACTGTGATAAAATTGATAAAATGACATAAAATTTACTTAGCGTACTAGTTGACAAACGTTGAAATAAACAAAGAAAAATATTGTTTGCATATGACGGAATGACGGGAGGAACGTAAGGACCAGAGGAATGTCATTAGAGCCAATTGATATTTTTTTAAAATTTACAATTGTAGTCTGTACTAGAAATTTTTTAATACAAGTTTTTTTCTCGACAGATTGTAATTTATTGGATATCTAACTACCATGTATTATCCCAAAAATTTATTATAATTGATTGATGTTAAGGAAAAATAAATGGGTATCGACAGAACAAAATGTTAAAATATGTCTAACTACAAAATTTAAAAAATTGGACATTTCTCATCATATATTACATTATATAATTAACTTATATAATATGCTACGCGATTTTTGTTTGTGTTGTGTGTTACCCTTTATTTAAATAAATTCCGTCTTAAAATTTTATAACATCTACATTTCAATTACAGTTTTTTCCGGGGGTGTTCGCAAACTTAATTTCAACGTCCCAATTTAACATCTTACGGGTTAAAAATCCCAGTTGTCCCTCTTTTTGAAAATCAAACGAGTTGGAGAATTTAAAAAATATATACGCTGATACAGATTTTAAAATCATAAACATTACCTTAAATTTAAATTTAAAAAAATTTTATCTTCAGGGCCAAAACCTCAAATTACTTTTCTTTTTTTTAATGAAAACAGCCCTAGAATTACAAAAAATTGACATGTTGTACAGTTGTATCCTGTTAACACACACAGTAAATTGCAATCCGAATAAATGGACGACTTCACGGTCAAAAAAGCATTTTAGTATTCATATATTTTTTTTTCGAAATATTTTATTAAAAAAAAATGTGAAATAATTAACGGTTCGAAAATTAAAACAAAAGATTATTCTGATAGACCTTATTCCAGTTGATATAAATACAAAATTTTAACCCGAGAAATCTACGCATTCCCGGGTGAAAAATACTTTTAATATATTCAACCAATATTTTTCAAATATTTTGATTAAAATAAAAATTGAAAATGTAAATATGGATCCTACAATTTCAACAAAAATGTGCATTGAACGTCTACACTTTTCCAATAAAGAAATATGGGTGAAAATCTATATAATTCATTCCTTCGGATTTTTTTTTATTGCTAGGTAATTTTTAAATTTCAAATTCTCATTTTTAAAACATTTTGAATACAATATATACAACTAAAACCATTTTGTTATATATAAAATATTATTTTTATATTTATTACAATTCTTTGCAGTTTTGGAAAAATTCGACTAAAATATATTTATACAGTGAAGATTCGGTTAATTATTAATACATAATTGGTATTTTTAAGTTTTATTAAATTGGTTCTGAATATATATCATCACATTGAAAATGACAAAATAGGTTTTTATAATTTTATTTTTTCTGAAATTTATACTATTTATGACAATTTTTAGGATTGAAATGTTTTTACTTTATTTTTAAATGTTAAACAAAAAATTAAGATGGAATAAAACACTTTAATGTAAAAAGTAATGTGATATGACACAAATTTGGGAACCACTCTTTTAAAAGATTGATAATAGTGAATAGTAGGATTTTTAAGTTTGATGTTCAACATGAATTTATTTTTTTGGTAGAATAAAAGTGTGCTCTCGGCAGAGCTAGGTCCTGTTTGTACGTTGTACATAACAGTCAACCTAGTATTATACATAATATATCCCATGTATTCTCGTAAGTTACACCAAGTGAATTGCATCAACGAAGAGATATTTTTGCTTCATTATCAGCAATAACATAAATAAATTAACTACGAATTTGGTAGTGCGAATATTAAATCACTCTCACTTTCGCTACTACTGTAAATAATAAATGAAAGAATGCAAGTTTTACATTGAAACTTGCAAGAAATACAAAGTTGTAAATTTTATTTAATAAATTCCAAGAAATGGTTGTGATAATATTGCATCGACAATTTCTAAAAAATTATGTAAGTAATTTTTCAACATAATAGTTTCTAACAAGTTAAAGTTAAACAATAGGTATACATATGTAATTCAATTAATATTATAATAAATCGTAAAATCTTAATATAGAGTCTATTACATGTTTCAATTATGCGGCCCTCGGGTCATTTGCATAATTGCGGGTAATAATTTTTTTTTCACATTTTGCCCGCCAAGCAAATTAAGTCTGACACCCCTGGTCTATAATATAGACTCTATATTAATACATACATTATGTATATGTATATATTATATTATTATATATTATAGAGCAAATCAAACCTGACAATATGTAACAAAAACAGTTAATCCTTTACTTATATAAATTTAATTATTTTTCTCTGTGTGTCGGTTCGACTGTATGTTACCGTTTATTTAAAAATTTAACAGTCTTAGAATTTAACAAAATTAAATTTCTAATACTGTTGTCGAGAGTAATTAATCTGTACTACAGACAGTAGCGGATCTAGGTGGGTGCAGAAGGCGGTAGCCCCCCTGGCGTGACAAATGTTCCCCTAAAATATTTTAATTTGTATATTAACATTGTAAAGTTAACTTTTTTTATAGGACCATCAAATGCATGTATTAAATTATGCTTGTTATCATTGTTTACGTATTATGCATATTAATATGATATCGGAGTTTAAGTTAAATTATCGGACTTAACGTTGTTGATAATTGAAAGAGAACTTGCCAAAAATGTCGACTTTGATGCAATTGTTAAAAAATTTAGTAGAATAAAAAATAAAGAAATATATAAATAAACATAATATAAAAAATAAAATGTAAATAAATTATATGAGGTTATTCCCTAATAATTATTTCGCCCTGCTGGCTGAAAACACTAGATCCGCCATTGACTACAGGGCCTGTAGTACAGGTAGAGTCACGCTATTACTGTATAAATAAAATCTAATAATACACAATAAACTAATAATTAAATTCAATATCACGTAGAATTTTTATGATTCTAATAGTTATTTTTGTAAGGTTCACTACTGACAGGTCTGAATATTATTATTTGATTAAATTTTATTATTATTGATTAAATTGAATTAATGATCTACTTGATTTCATTTTATCCATCAATCTTTGTGGAAGATTTAATCTGAATACGTATTTATTAAATAATAGATAAATATTAATAATATTTGATAAATAGCGACTATGCTAATAACTTCATATTACTTTATTTCATTAAAATTAATTTATCTAAATGACAGAATAGAGACGCTCACATTTTTATGTTCCCAACAAAATGGTGGTAATTATGCATAGTGTAATTTTTCAAAATAATACATATTAACAAAATCCTTTTTTATCGAAATAACGCCCGGTACGGTTAAATATATAATATTTTCTTATCAAACGTGGTATATGTCTTAGTGGGTCGTACATTAATCATATCCATATCATAACCATACATTTTAAAAAAAGCGGAAAGTGCGCGAAAACCTTAAAATTAAAAAAGGGTAGATGTTTTTAATTTATTATGCTCTGGTTTGAAAGAAATATTAAAAAAAATAAAGAATTAAAAGCTTCTAGCGAAAGATTAGTTGTTTGTTTAGTTATACATACATGTATAATGTTCAGTATTTGAGAACACTCTCTCTGTCTCACAACTGGTTGGTTTAATTGTAAACAGTGCAAAATAAATTGTATACAGTCCAATTAAACGGTTTACAGTCGAGATTATTTATAATGTGTACTAGGTTGACTGTTATGTAATAAATACAAACAGCACCTAACTCTGCCAAGGGAACATCTTTATTCTTACAAAAAAATAAACATACGTTGAAAATCTAACTTAATACTAATCTAACAGAATCTTTATTTTATAAACATATTTCACCACATTTACACGGCGAATTTAACCAATATTGCAAAGGATTGTAATAAATATAAAAATGATTATAATAAAGTTGTATTACTATTAATAATCGTTGTTGTAGTTTTAATTTAAATTTTATACAAAGTGATTTAAAAATAAGAATATGAAATTTAAAGCGTAGCAATGAAAAAAAATCCGAAGGAATGAATTATATAGATTTTCACCCATATTTCTTTATTG
>LWCA01000743.1:0-19701 GCA_001642005.1 Intoshia linei | reverse complement strand
GGAAAAAACTGTAATTGAAATGTGGTTTTTAAAAAATTATAAGAGTGCTAGTTATTTCAATAAGTAGGACACACACAGACACACAAACAAAAATCGCGTCGCATTTTATATATTATTTTATATTTTATATAATATTTTCATTTAATTCTACAATTTTTGTATTTTGTATATTTATATATTTATAGAACGAATTTGGTTATGATAATTGCAAAAAATTAAAAAACATGGTTGATGATATTGAATTTTCATTAAACTATACTGAAACATTTTATAGCAATTATGAGGTTATTATTTAAAGGCATTTTTGACCAGAATTATGATTAATATTAATTTTTTTTATATCATTTTGTTTTAGAACTTAGAAAGAAATACTCAATTTTATGTACTACAAAGCTTATCGTGGCCTTGTTCTAATGTTCCTGAATATTTACTTTTACCGGATGAATTAAATTCAGCATTTAAATTATTTCAAGAGTAAATTTGTACATTATTAGTATACATTATAAATTTAGTGAATATGTTCAGGAATATTCAACTAGAAAACTTCTCATACATCCTAAACTTAGCACGGCTACTTTAGATTTTTTTAAATATGATGAAAATGACAATTGCAAGTTGTATAGTCTTTGTGTAAATACTTACCATCTCATGGTTTTATATCTATTTAACCAAAAATCAACTCTTTCCTTTAAGGTATAATTTCATTTACGTGTTAATAATTCATATTTTATTATTGTTGTATTGAATCTTAAATCGATTTAAAATTGACTTAATCATCTATTTTCATTTTCATCAATGTTATACTATGGATTTAACTAATATTTTATTGAAAATCCATTTGAATGTGATATTTTCTGGTGTAGTTTTACGAACATAAAATTTGAAAAACATATAATGAATTGTTTTAGGAAATTTCAACTTTAACCAGAATTGAAGATGAACAAGCCAAATTTACAATTAAGCAATTGATAGACATTGGATTATTAAAGGAAGATAATATCAATAAATATAATGGTACTTGTTGATATCAGTTTTCTGTTTTGTTTGGAATAATTAAATATAACTTTGTATCACTTAATGATTTTTATTTAGAAAATATTTACTCGATTAATGAAGATTTTGAATCAAACTCTTCAAATATATTGAATTTAGGTAATATATTATTGTATAGTAGTAGAATCTAATGGGAGTATGTTATCCGTGGTTTGTGTGCGGTAAGGTCTACTGTAGTTTTCATAAAACATATTTTCAATTTAATTTTTAATACCGATTCGGTACTGATTTTTTGCGTATAATATATTATACATGTCATATTCCATTTTAGAAGATGTCAATCATGTTTTAACAAGAAATAATCAATTTACTTACACATTGAATGAAAACAGACAATTATTGTAAATTATTATAAATAGTTTAACTAAAATATTTAGAATTAATTCAATTATATCAAATATAATGAAAAAGCATAAATCTCTTACTATTAAAAAAATTGTAGATGAGGTAATTAGAATAAAATTAAATTAAAAAAGAATTATTTCAGGTAAAATTGAAAGTTGATTCATATTTTGATTGTACACATAATATGGTGACGGACGGTTTATATTATTTAGTCTATAGAGCCCATATACTGGAAATTGACGAAAAGGAGTAATATTATATACCTTCATATTTAATTTAATACAATGTAGGTGTACAGTGTATTATTATATACCTTAAAATGGAATATTTAATAATATATTATTCTCAAGTATCAAAATGCGGTACCTATTACAATGTCAAAATTAAATTTAATAATGCAATGTAGTTATATAAATAAATGCAATGTTTACGTTATATCTTTCTTAGATTTGGATATGTTTATTAATTTTTAACAATCAAATGATTCAATTTATCATTGTATTTCTTATTTTCAATCAAGTCTAACTTGGTTTTAAATATGGTCTGAATATTTTTCCAAATTATCACATCCTTTTTGTTTATTTCATACATTTCGTTTAATCTTTGTTGTTCTTTTCTTAGATTTATTGAATTGCTTTCTTGTTTATGAATTTCTTGTATACATTGCTCTCTTAAATTTATTTTTATTAATTTTAAATTAGATTTTAATAATTTTTAAAAGTAGTTAATTTTAACAATACAATACAGTCAATAAATTTAAAATACTTGAAAGACATTTTAGCTTCATTTTCTCTGTTAAAATGAACATTTTTTTCATCGTTCAATCGTTCCTGTTCAATGCAAAGAATGTGCAAATTTTTAGTTGAACAATTAATTTTACTTTCCAATGATATTATCAGTTCAGCTAATTTGTTTACATTCTAGAAAAATATTAAATGGACAATTATAATTATATATTTTACATTTTCTAAACCAGACATGTTGCTTTCTATGTCAGCTTGAGTCATTTCGTATTTTTTCTTTTTATGGTTATATTCCATCAAAATATTCTACATGAAATATTATTTTAAAAATCAAAATACTGAAAAAGAAAGACGGATATTTTCATCAACTAAAAAAATAAAATAGAAAAAAATGCATAAAAAAAGTTTGTAAAATTAATAATTTGGACACGACTATATATAGAAAATATGAGATTCTTGGAAATGGATAATATAGGTAATTACACCGTGATTTTCACGAAGAGGCTTCAATTCCTGCATGATTGGTGCCAAAATTTTCTTTTTTTGATCAATGCTAATGTTCAATTGTGTGACTAATCGAGAAATTTCATCTAGAGATTTCACTTTGGTTTCATCAAATTCCATTTTTTTGGAGGAAACTTTTTGTAAATTTTTGTTTGTATCCCAATACCCACTTATCCCCACCTTTGATTCATTTTCACTCTAAATAAATTATAAAACTTCAATTTTTAAAAATAAAAAAATTATATGGAACATTTTTAGTTACGATAAGATTTCCATTTTATACTATTTTATTTAACATTATTTAAATGTAACCAATTTTATATTAATTTTTTCATTCTTTTTATCCAAAATTTGCAATGTTCTCGATAAAACACCACATTCAGCCTTGATATCAATTAAACATTGTCTTTTTTCTTTGTATTCATTGTTTTTTGATCGTAAGGAAGTTACGTACGATTTTATCTAATATGTGAAATGTTAATTAATAGTTCCAAATGGGATCCTGAAATATTTAATTTTTCAGAAGGGACAATGAAATAAAAACGTAAGACTACCACTGATTTAAATAATTCATTTTCTACGTCTAACAAACAATAATATATATACAGTAGGGGTATTGAGAGGCCTGACTGTAGATATTATCAATCTCCAATCAATAAGAATTTCAAAATTTAAAATATTAAGTTGTTGAAATAAGTAACGTTTAAAACTTTATGAATTAGTGACAGACGCGACGCTAACATACTTTAGGCCCACTCAACATCAAAATATGACCTATAAAAATTTTTCGTAAATAATGCGTAATGTCATATATCCTTAGACACTCTCCACGGGTCTGGACTTGACCGTTTATATTTGACCTTCAAAACGTAATGATATTAAAACATTTGGTCGAGGTTCCTAAGTGGGATACGGGATACGGTAGGTTCGGCTCTAATTAGTGGTAAAATGGATGAAATTACTTTATCTGCTTTTATTATTTCACCCATTGATTCAATTATTTTAGCTTTATTTGTTGCTTCTTCAGATAATTCTTTAAACATTCTTCTGTTTTCTTCCAATTTTTCTGCAATTGACTGGATTTTTTCAGATTTTAGTAAAGCCTAATTACAAAAAGTTGATTATAAACATATTAGTTTTTCGATCATTCAATATGTCTATACTTTATCAATTTTATAAAAAAGTCAATTTATGGTACCCTAATGTACATAATATACAATGTATATTATACATATGTACTACATATATAGTATAATTATAATATAATTATAATAACAAAGAAAGGAAAATGTACTTGTTGTTTAAACATGTTTAATCTATCGCTTTCATCGTCGTTTTTTTTGAGCGTATTTGATTCCATCAATTTATTTATGTAATCTTTTAATGATAATAACTAAATTAATTAAAATTATAAAAATGCATACATTGAACATTTACTCCCATATCAATTTTTGAATTTTTTCCCCCGTTTAAATAAATTTTTACTAAATGAACTATTTAATGTATGTCCTACCATGTTTCAGAAAAAATTAGTTACTTGGCCGTGAAAATCCATTGCAAATGCTTACAAAATTGTAAATATATAATTCATTAATCATGCAAACTAGCTCTGCGGAGGGTGAACTTTTTTAATTATACCCAACAAATAAATAAAATAAATTCAGTAATAATTTCTTACATAAAAATGATACACTCACTATTATCAACCCTTTAAAGGAGTGGTTCCTAAACTTGAATTTCTGATTGGCTTAATTAATTTTACAAATAATAAATAAACTCCTAGTGTCATTGTAGTTAATTGTATATTATGACTTTGATGGCAGAAATATTTTATAATAAAGTGACATGAACGGAGACTATCAAATAAAAATTGCAGAATTTCACAACAAAGAAATTTTTAAATATACCATTTTAATGTAACGTTTCACTTCAAACGTCAACATGACAGAAAACCCGATTATACAACTACATAATATATAACAATTTGCAACTACCAATTAAAATGGATTATAAACAATATTAAATTCAATTTGATTTGCTATTTAAAAGAATATTTAATGGACTAATTAACAAAGAAATCAGTATTTCTAAATAAATGAATGAAATGAATGCTATTTCCAACAGATTTTCATTCTTGAAAATTTTTCTTGTGGTAAGTTTGAAATTTAAAATTAAAAAAATATTCTTGTCTACCATTATTTTAGATTTGAAATTATTAAACTGACATAAAAAACTATCAACTATTCATCAAACTATAAAGGCATTCATAATTACTATAAATACGTTTCAATGAAAAGAAACATGGCACATAAAAATGTAATATTTAAAATTTCAATTTCAAAATTATTTTCATTTTTAGACAAAAAAATTAAAAAATTTAAATGATTCCGCATCGTCCGAGAAAGGTTCAAAGTCCAAATCTCGTGCAAGATCTTGTACTCCTAATTGTAAACTTGGGACTGAATCAAGTAAAGTAAATGATTCATTTATACAGAGAGCGATAAATTTTGACAGAGAATGTGCATTGAAGAAATTTGAAATAAAAAAATTGGCAGATTTCCCCACATTTCAACCAGCAGATCCATACATAAAAGCAGAAAGGATGAAAATGTATGTAAATCGACTTAGAGGCAATTATGAAAGAGTTCGAATGGGGTATCCAGTTAGACCTAGATTTGTTGCAGTAAGAGATGAGGAACCAAATTACGATTCCAATAGTTCAAATGAATCTACAATATCATCTGGATATGAAAGTTTAGATAATTGAATTTATAATATGTGTATCTAATAATTTAAATAAAATGTTATCATTAATTTAATATTATATATTTTTAATTTGTACAAAAATAATTGTCTTACAAGTTGTAACTTACAACCACTTTCATTTAATCAGCACGCTAACTAAATTTTGGTTGTATCATCGTGTATTTTTAATAAAATATCTACGGTTTTTAATAGTAATATATAAATTATACGCAAAATGGGGTTTTCTAATCAAAAAAAGGGGAAAACCTAATATATGTATAAATAATAATGAATACTTCATGATTATATGTTTCTAAATCGTTTTCACTTATACTTTTCTCATTGTCCACATATTCCAATATTTTCAAATCGCATTCCAAATTTTGGTAGATCAAAGGTAGTCTTTCATTTAGAAAGAATCTATTTGTGTTGGTAGTTTCATTTATACGGCTTAGAAGGCCTAAAATATAAAAACTGAAATTGTTCAAATCTAATATAAAAGTTTCAATTTATGCATTTATCATATTCATCATTAACTCTTACAAGATTATTAATGTTAGCAATATATATAAGTTCAACTATGATATATTTAATATGTATGGTTTCACTTAAACTTAAAGTATATACAAATATATCTGATGTCGGTAACGTTTTATTGCAATCGGACCGCTTTTTAAAGTGAAATAATCTTGCGTCTCATTTGTATAAAAAAATTTCTCACCTTACATCATAGGTTATTAACCTTTTTCTATTTAGTATGCCTTAATTCAATAAATTCGATTTGGCACCCCAAAAATGTAATAATCTTAAATTCTAAAAAATGTAATATTATAACTACGATAACAACAAATTGATAGGTGAAATGGTTAAAAATGGCTTTAAATTTGAATTCGAAAAAACCTTTGAACATAAATGTAATGTTGTACCAGTTAGTTGTTTAGTTGTTATTACCTCAAGAACATTCAAACCTCAAAACATTACATTATAAAGACGGATAACACTCTAATCAATAATTTTTTTCTTTATGTTTTTTAGTATAAATAAACCAAAAGTGTTATGATTATTGTTAAATGAAAAGGGGAGATGTAGTTGTTAAGTGTTAAGTTGATACAGGTGCAACAAATAGTTTGATCAATGCTGAATTAGTTGAAGATAGCAATTTAGTTGTGTCAGATCAGAAGTTGTTTAAGGCGGCATTTGGAAATGAAAAGTGGTTGGGAAAAATGTGTCCATTTCTGTTATTTTATAGTTGTATTAGCTTCAATATGAGTTGTTATGTTGATGAAAATTGGAATATTAAGGAGTTTGATGTGTTATTGGGTTATGATTTTTTAAGAAATTTTGGTGTGGTGATAGATTGTAGATATAATTCGTTGAATTTCATTCTGAAAGAGTCGAGTGAGTTTGACCCGTAAGATGTGTTATTGGGAGGTTGGAATTTATCTTAATATACGTACCGGAAAAAACTGTAATTGAAATATGGTCTTTAAAAAATTCTAAGACGCATAGTTATTTAAATAAAGTTGAACACACAAACAAAAATCGCGTAGCATATTATATAAGTTAGGATTATTATATATTATATTATACATATATATGCCATTTCAAATAAATTTTACAATTTGTTTGAATCTTTTAAAATTAAAAAAATTTGAACTCAAAAGTTTTAAGACATTGAAATCTCCATCTATTTAAATTTTTGATCTTTACCCAAAAACGCCACTAAGAATTTTTTTAATTTTTTTTTAAAATACTGCTAAAAGTGTGCCAAATCAGAAAATGTTGAAATTTTGGATGAGTAATTTTTTTGAACTAAATGTTAGTTCAGACAGGCTGTGTTGCATAGATCAGCTGACGCTATATATATTCCATAGATATTAGTTGCGAATGGGACCGGAAAGTCTTAAAAACTACCAAATGACCTAAATGTCAGTAAACTTGTCGACATGAAAAATCGTCAAAAATACCAGTCAGTTAGTGGGTAGCCGCGCCTTGGTGCCCTGGCAATCGAATTGTAAGGTTTGGTGAGAGGTGTAGTGTTGTACCAGTTAGTTGTTTAGTTGTTATAGCGTAGTTGTATAGTTGTCATAGAGTGAGCGATTGTCGCGATTGTCTTAAAATCATTGAATAAGTTTCGCTGATAAATCTAGAGACCTTCAAACCTCAGAACATTACAATAAAAAACACTGTAGTTTGTCCAATTTATCAATATCATTTATTTTAGTAAATCCATAACAAATATAATCATTATTTTGATTTTTTTTCGCACATGTTAATATTTACATATTTAAATGTTATATATTAATAAACAGAATTTGACATTAATTTAACTTTATTTTCAGATTTAATTTAACTTATTAACTAAATAAAAATTATCTGCCACTCAAAAAACTGATTTAGCATTCAGGTTAAGAAGACATGCCCTAAATTCAATGTTGTATATGTTACATTATTGATGTGATTTCGAAATTAATTTCATATTATTTTAATAGAAAAATTTAATGTAAATTATTATAAATGTTTTGAATCTATTTATGCATTTATTGTACATATATTTTGTATATGTATTCTAGTTCAATATTTAATGAATGCTATTAAAAATGTAGACAAATCTAACCTGATTCTGTTGCCGCCAAACTATTTTGTTGAGCATCAACCAAATTTTTTTCTAGACGATTCAATTTACTTTCCAAATGTCGAATCTAATTTTTGTGTAAATTTTAATATATATAAAATAAAATACAATTTGCCTCTGTTGCAATTCTTCCATTTTGAGTGTTTGATGTCGTTCATATTCATTTCTATATTTTTTGGCAGCAGGAATAATTAAATCCAGGTTTTGAATGGAGGATGCTTTTGTTTTTATCCTTTCAACTCTACGACTTAGTTGTTCTTTTTCCTTTTCCATTTCAACAATGTCATATTTCAATTCACCTGTATTTAATTCACTAGATTTCATTGTTTCTCGGTTTTTATGAGATATTTTGAAATTTTCGATACAAACGTTGTACTAATTTATTTTATAATATTCAAATTATACATCAAATAAAAACCTACGATTTTAACCATGGTTTACCATTTTCTGAGTTTCATTTTTAACCAAATGAGTGATCAAAGACGTTACCAGCATAATTAAAAAATTATTTTATATTTCTGTTTATATTTATTTCATTATTGCAGAGTTGCCAGATGTTGGGATTTTATACCAAAGCCAAAAATATCGATACATTATGATTTCCAAAATCCCATCTTTTATCCCGTCATTACAATTTAATAATATTTACATTTATTACATGTAATAAATAATAATAATGTTACCAAAAAATATCCGTTTTATGTAAAAATCCTATTTTTCCTATATTTTTTAATTTAACCAATTTTACCAACCATGAAGGAAAAACTCCCTTTTTGCAATATTTTTGAACAATCCAAAAACATAGCTAAATAAATAACCAATTCAATTATTTCACCAAAATTAAAAATTTAATTAAATTATTTTGACTTTAGTCTAAGGTGAATTGTTACACAATACATTATATCGGTTGTAAATCATCATAACTAAAAAAATGATGAAATTATTGATAAAACCGTTTATGATGACTTTATTTATGAGTATACTATAATTATACTCTTTTTTGTATTGTATTAATATATTTAGATGTGAAAATAATAATAATAATAATAAATAGTAGCCAACGCGTTTTAGAATTTTAGTAAAATAAGAGTTGCTATTTTTTGTAATTGTTTTTTGAAAGGATTAAGCCAAAAATTTCATTTTATTCGCATGGGTATCAAAAAGTTTTCACTGTTGACGCCGTGGGGCTGTCATCTATTACTGCTGGTATTGGTCGGGTTTGCATTAATTTTGATGAATTTGAAATTACCTGTTGCAATAAATCAGACATGATTATATCATGTCGATATTCCACTGGAACATCAATTTTAACCAAATATTTCCCTAGGTATGCTCGTCTCTTTAAATCGTTAATATTTTCCAATGCCCATCCAATTATTTGGAATATTAAATTTTTGTCAACTTGCTCCAACAAATTTTTAAAATTTATTCTAATTTAGAGAAATAGTAAGAATGTATGCAGTAGTAATAAATATATACGAGTAGCTTATCGGTGGTTTGTATTTGAAAATCCTCAGTGACTGCAATATTTGAGAAATTGTAACACTTTGATCAATATCTCTAATATCAACACTTTTCTATAATTTTTAAAATTAAATTATTTAATGTAAAATTGCACACTGGCCTTTGAATACTTTTTGTGGTCCGTTAGCAAAATTTTTAATTATTAGTAAAGTCAAACTCCCTCAATTTGAATATTTTGAAATTTAAAATAAAAAGTTAAATGAATAAATATATTTAACTTTATTTTTATTCTAAAATTTTCTGGCACCCCAAAAACCGATTTAGCACCCAGGTAAGAACCCACGCACTATATGAATACATTTATGAATCATAAAGTGTGAGCAATGCTCACTGAGCATACATATATGTAGTATCATACGAGCTGGTAACCTAAATTAGTTTTTGGGACACCTTAGGGGCCCAATACCCTTATTTTGGAACCGCTGGTTTAGAGAAAAAATTTCAATCAATGTTTTTTAAATTTTTAAATTAGAATTACAACTGAACATTGAATATTAATGCTTCAATGTCTGCTCATCTCATATACAATATAATGGTTTGTTTACCTTATTTTCAATATGACATATAATGTCCATCAAATCTTGTAACAGTGCATCATTTTTTAGCGAATTCAATTTAATTAATGTATAATTTTTGTTGAATGGTGGTTGATTTAATTTTTCAATTATATATTTCAAATTATTCATTTTCGAAAATATCTTTAAATGTTTGTTATTTTTCCATGACTAGTATCATTTGTTAAATAATATTTCAAATTTTTTTTGATATTTTAATACAAGAATGTTAAGATGCAACAAATTTTTTTATTCGATTGAAGCAAAAATTAAAAATTTTATTTAAAATTGTGTTATCGGGTTTTTGTAAATAATTATAATCGTAGTTACTATATTGCTTATACTTATTTATATTCAGAAATTTGACTACATTTTCATAAATTTTGATCGGTGTGTTGTTCATACCTTTTTGTTCACGCAATGCAGTTGCTCACAATAAAGTAACATTTCTCCAAACCTTCTTTTTATATCTCAATAATTATTTCTTTAATAGTAATAACTAAATTTAGATAAAATTCAGTACAGTATATATTTAAATCTTCTATCGCCTTTTATACATTATATTTTAACCTTCCATCTAGCTTGTTTGACTATTTTATAAGAATTTCAGCTTTCATATTGGCATAATTATATCAATTCCAATTGTATGTTTTGGTAAAGCAATTGTTTGAATATACATGCATATAAAGTTTTTAATTTAATTTCAACCATGTATAATTTATATTTTGACTGATACAAATAGCATAAAAATGTTATCCACAGGGTGACACCAGCATTACTTCCACCAGTTTGGTGTGGGTGCCAGTAGCAGCAACAATATGCTAGCCGTAGTTAGCTGGTCGAAAAAATTATAAATACTCTATTTTATATATTGAAAAATTAGTAATGTTATTAACCTTTATAGAAATTAATTATTATTTGTAAATAAAAATTAATCAGGCGAATAATATGTTTGAATGTATATGAAATACAAATGTAAAGATTTTTTAAATATAAAATAAGCAGGGCTGGCACCAGTTTGATGTTGGTAGCATTGTTTATTTTTCAAAATGTGAAATTAAATTGAAAATATCTATGGCAAAACCGAATCTACCTTACAGAGAACCCTTTTCTGTGGAATCATTCGAAATTTTTTAGAATGATGATAAATTTTCCAAATTGAGATCTTTATAAAAAATTTATTTTCGGCGATAACTATTTTGTGTGACAAAGTTAATTTGTTAATGTTTTTTGTTAATGGATTGGATTATATGGTATAAAGGATATATTGCAAATAAATTTCAGTGGCTATTTTTAATTTTTGAGTGGACTCGATCATGGTAGATTCTACTCTGATCCATGGAACATGGTGCAGTTTAACTAAAAATGGACAAATCTTTTTTAATTTCAAATTGATATCTTCTATTTTTGCTATTACACTGTCCAACATTGCAAAACGAAACTAAATGTAACATATATTAAAATAATCAACTAATTTTTGTGATTCTAACGATATAAATATTTTTACAATTTAAGATCGTAAAACATGTCATATTTTAAATAGTAATTGTTCTATTCTATTAAATTTATACCCACAAAAAAAATATAGTGACATTTTTTATATGTCAAATCAAACTTTTATTACATCTTTCAATTAATTAAAGCGATGAGTTAATTTTATAATTGCATTCTCACCAAACATTTAAACCAAAAATTACACTGTCCAACACGTATACTACAAACTTACTGCGACCATCATAAATAAATTACTGACTGTTAAACCTTTTTAATGAATATTTTGTTTTACTTTTTAAAGATCGTGATCGTCTGATGCAAAATAATTTTACCACTACTTCATATAAAACTTTAATTAATTAAACAATTTTTATGTGGATTGAATAGACAATACAATATCGATGGACCACCAAAGGCATTGCCATCATTAAAAAAAATTTTTCCTAATTTTAGCGACGCTAAATTAATGGCCCACAAATTAGAAAACTATTAAAAGATGTACATTTTCGATCTACCCTTAAACCTGAACAAAAAAATGTGTTTAATACTTTGGAAAATGTAATCTCATTTTTTCTTGGAAACAATCGATCTGAAAATTACAAAGATTTAATCGAAGAATTATTGATAAAATACCATTAACTGCCTTTATACCATAAAAATGCATTACCTAGAATGTCATTTAGATTTCTTTGCGCTAAACTGCGGTATGTAGTCAGACAAAAAGGGTGAACAATTTCATCAAACTATGATGTTATATGACAGACGTTTTGGAAGATGTAGATCATTAAATAGGATTTGTGATTTTGTTTGGTGGTGTTCAATAAAAAAATAAATTTTAAATTTATCTAATTATTACTTTTTTTATTATATACTTTTAATTGATACCTTCTTATATATTAATTTTTGAAATTTATATCTCTCACTTACATCCTTGATCATCTAGGGGTAACCCGAAAAAGTTGATTTTACGTGTAATGTAAGTAATACATCCATAAAATTTTTATTTCATATTGTTTGTCGATGTTGCCTTAAAATTAAAATAAAATAAATAAATAAAATTATAGTTAATTAATGACAATTTTTTTTATACATATGTAGACGCTATTATAAATAAAAATTTACCGACGACTAATTTGAGTTTACCATTTTTAATATACAATATTAATTGTAAATAGATCTCACGGTGGAGTGTACCTCTTTAAAGAAAAACTTTGACCCTTAATTAAATCCAAAGCCAATCTTGAAATTAATAAATTTTTTTTGAAAATAGATTTATACTGGTTCACTTACATATAACAAGACTTTTGGTCAGTTTGTCGAAATTTTGTTGGACAGTGTTATCAAATCTTTAATCTATTAAGTGATTTAGAAATTTTTTATGGGTCAGCGAAAAATTGTTGAAATAAGTGTTCCGTAGAGTTGTATGTTTAAGAACAAGGCGACTAGACCGTTAAATAATTATTGGATATATTTTGTTTTAGAATTATATTTTATAATTATTTTTTTGTATGAGTAAGTAAAAAAAGTGAATATTTTTTTACGTACTAAAATTAAATATATAAATTCTGAGATTCTTAGTAAGAATTGAAAAAACGAACATTGACTTTTTAATCATGATTCATGACAGAAGATAAAAATTAGATTATTTAATGAAAATATATTACAAATATGTATATTACATATCACCAGACCTATTTGGGTTTTGACTTGGATAATATACCTCCTTACTAGGAGGCGGTGGAACATAATTACCATTTTTACTGTCTTCATCATTTTTAGGATATTTTGGAGGAGGTGGTGCAATATGAGGATTAGGATTAATTTGAATAGTTTTGCTTGGAACAAAATTTGAAGCGTCTAAAATATAATAAATATTTCCATAACATTTCACTTTGAATTTAGCATTATCACATCCATTGTAATTATTATCATATTGACAGTAAAATAGGTATAGAGGAAGACTTAATTTATAAACGTGACACAAACATATTTCAATAAATAAGCCAACAGTTATCCCATCAAAAATTACTAAAACTTTTTTCTACTAAGATTTTGTCCAATTTTCTCATAAAGGAAGTGTTAAAAATAAATAAAATCATTAACCATTACCTTAAGGCTATCCTACCAAATATTTTCATAACGTGATTCAAAAATTGAATCACAAGAATGACTTAAAGAGTAATTTTTAATAGATTACACCCTGAAAATTATCAATGTCCTATTTATAGGCCCGTGAAGCCTTAGCCAGTTGGAAATTGTAGACCTCTATGCATTGCTTAAGCGATCGTTCATTAAATATAAATTAAAAATAACCGTGGGAAATCGTATTAGTTATCGAAATTTTGGTATACTTAAAACATTTTCCAACGTCACCTATTATTAAATTTAAAAAGTAGGCCCCTCATGATTGTAAGCCCGGGCATATGGCCTCTAGTCCTCCCTGTCCACGGCTTTGCCTATGTACTGTCAGTAACTGCTAAACATTTTTTTAGCGCCACCTTTTCCCAAAAAATTAAAATGATTTATACCACTTAGGTTAGCGAAGTATACTGTATTCATCTTAGAAATCCTAACATTAAATCAAACTATTATTAGTTTTGGGTTCTCATACTGCAGATGATTGTCAAAAAATATAAAATTTGTAAACAAAGTTTCTTGAACCACAAAATAGTAATACATGGCGTATTAAGGAAATTAGTTAAAACAAAGCTTAGTTTATAAAGTCGTAAATTACCTGGCAATCCTGGAACAATAGGGTAATTTGATTCATCGTCAGTTTTAACACCTACGGATTTACTCCAGTTCAAGTTGAGTAGTATACCCTTGATTACGACTCCAGTCGAGCAAGAGTTGATGGCTAATTCGGCTGCTCTGCGTGTAGTAAAATTGACAAATGAACAGTTGTGCTTATACGCCATAATAATAGATCTAATTTCGCCAAACTGATAAAAGTAGCTCCTACACCAAATTAAAACAAAAAAATAACAAAATAAACCTTAAATCTCGTTCATGAACAGCTTTATTAACATTGCCAATATAAATTGTAGTAATGGTTTTATCTTCTGGTGCGACAATACTTGGAAGTGAATTGTATTGAGATAAAATTTTTTGAGCTACAGGATCATTAGATCCATAATATCTGTCTTTAATATTTTGAACAGATAAAGGATCATCTGGATCGGAAGGCTTTTCGTGTCTATTGATAATAATAATAATACATTAACTTTTCAATACCTATATGGACATTCTTCTCCACGTTTGCAAGCGCCTTTAATCCAAAAAGAACAGAGATGAGGCAAGTTACGTTTGTAATACGGCTCAGTACGCGACATTCGTTTGAGCATTGGATTTTGATCCGCATTCGTTGGATCAAACTGTGACAATGGTTGGCCGGCTTGAGATACACTGAGCTAAAAAATTAATGAATTTATTTATCATAAAAACCTCGTTTCGCATGTTTTGAGTATAGTATTCTCGATTCACTCCTTCACGCGGAGCGTCATCTTTTATTTTCATTGCTGTGTCTCGAACTTCAACGGGTAAACCTAGAGATATTGATTAGATCAAATGATTTAAAGTTTTAATATTAAATTACTCTTTTCAGCTTTATTTTAATCACATAATAATATAAAATTACCATAATTCAAATCAAATATACAAGTCTGACATACATTTTTCATTTTTGAACACGTTTGACAAATTTGAGTGGTTTTAAATCTCATACCACGACCAGGACACCATCGAAACACTGTAAATGGTCTGTTACAAATTTTACATTCTCGGCCATATTTTTCTTTCGTCATCCGAATAAATGGATTCACTCCCAAACAAGTTTCGCATAATATTGCAAATTCCTACGAGAAATTTAATCTATGATAAAATTTTTAATTACAGATTCTTCCCAATTCAATCGATTATAAGTACTTGTTGATTTCGATGTCATTTTTCAATTTGAATAGTTTGTCTTTAAAGATAAACTTTATCGAATTGTGCATTTTTTATCCATAGCAGCATATAAACACGAGCAAAAATGGTTTTTATTAATTTCCAAGTCAAGTATGTTGCATAGAATGTGTACACTTCACAGTTGTACACATTCCACGACCAGGTCGTAGAATATATTTGAGTAAGAATGTGTCTTAGACGCCAATTCAGAGTTAGATACATAATTGATGCTTTGCTAACAACGAATTTACCAATTGAGTTAAATTAACAAGTTAATGTTTATTTTTAAATTGATTTTTATTTGTAAAACTTTCATTTAGTTAAATTCAAACCATTTAATTACGATTTTTTTTGAACTAAACTTCCAAGAGGGGTTTTTAAGATTTTTAGAAAACAAAATAATTGATTAGTTATCAATTGGTTTCTGTGTCAAATATCGTGTTTCCAGTTATAAATTTTATATCTAATAAATTGAATTAATTATTTTTAATCTTAATAATATATCCTGCCTTGTTACGTTAATCTGTACTGTATACTATACGACTTATCCATAAGATGTGTACATTCTACGACTTGCCCGTGGAATGTGTACACTTCACAGTTGTACACATTCTATACGACATTTATACAAATTATCATTTATAGATTAAAAAAATTAACATCATTATTTTTGTGAGTAATAAAAACCAGCAAATCAACCACCGTTGTCAATTAGCTATTATTGATAAGTTCATTGACGAGTTGAAAAAAAAATACAAATATATTTATTTATCACCCAATATTTCAGATGCATTGATAGAATTAACAAAAGACACAACCAAGTTAGCTACACTTTGACCGACTCTTCTGTTATAATTTATTTGTCCATAATTTCTAGTAACCTATATATGATAATAAAATATTTGTCAATAGTCATCTTATACATCAAATCCGAATCTACCAGATCTAGGCCACCAAAAAATAAAAATCCTACCCAAAAAAACAATTTTCCCAAACAATCCGTAGTGTCATATAACCCATAGCCCGCTCTAGACTTTACATTTTATATTTACGCAATGTAATTATGATATTCAAAAAAATAATTTTTTAATGTTCAATTTAGCAAAATAACACCCTATTTTACAAAAATTTATTCAAAGATTCAGATAAGGGTATTTGGTACAGTGTACCACGGTGGTTCGGTTGTGATATATTCCGATTAAAATTTAGTTATTTATAAATGTTTTTAATTCCCAATTTTAAGAATGTACACTATGGTGTTAACCTAGTTAACGAGAAAAAAAGTATTTTTGCCATGAGTTCATTTTTTATTCTCTACAAGTATGTAAAATCTCATACTTCAATTGTGAACCTCGCGCAAGACCATAAAAAGTTAAGAAATATATGAAAAAAGAGTTACAAAAAATAAAGTTGCATAGATGCAACTGAACATGATTGATTAAAATATACAAAAGTTTTTAATTTTTTTTTATAAACGAAGCAGAAATTTAAGTTTAATTATAAAAAAATAAAAAAAATAAACTTAAATTTTAACTTCTTTTTTTAATTACTTAATAGTTTAATGTTCGTAATGTCGCTACTGACTTTATTGAAAATCGATTTTTTAAATTCTGATCTGTATTCAAAAATACACCCAACTACATACCCGTCTTTCAAATTTTCATAATTTAAAAAAGATATGAACCTTAATCATTAAGGTCTAATGCAGTGTTTCTTAAACTTTTTGAAGGATCTATAAATACCAACTATGATGATTGGTATATCTAACATCAATAATTTTCACCTACAGTTTTTTTGAATATAATATATTTTGATAACTTGAATCCAAGAGTGGTATATGAAATCATATGTTACACGGTACAACATTTTCAGAAAAATTTTGAAAGAGCAGAACAAAATTTAGTGTATGGCTTAGATAATACTGTCAGGATTCGAATAATGTTTGTCATTCTATCTGATTAGATCGTAATCTTGAGATATTTCATTTTTAAAGTATATATAAAGAAATTTATATAATATATAGAATTAAGTTATATTCAAGTTGATGTTAAATTCAATTTTGTGACCCTTTAAAAATATAATTTCAATAAAAATTAAAAATTAACGTCAAGTGTATATAAGTAAATAACATATTCCAATCGAAAATTTACGATATTTACTGTAGATAAAAAATTGATCCGAACCTTTACCCTAATTTTTAAAAAAAAGGTCCTTATGTAGTTTAAGACCAATAGTTTAAACTTTTTTATAAATAAAAAATTAAATTAAATTTAATAATTTATAAACAAGTCCATTTGTCATTTGGACTAAAATAATACAGTCAGACCTCGGATTGGGACACCATTTTTTGAAAAGTGCCCCAAAACACGAGTATGCCCCACACCGAGGTTTTCCCTAAAGCGGGGTCGAATTGTAATTTAATTTTTTAATTTATTTTTTATTTAAATCGATGTTTGTGAGAACTGGAACCTTTTTTGAAAAAAGTCATTTGACATTCGCTCAAATTCTAAGACTTATTTATTTATGGGTTAAATATATCATCCCATAAAACTTTAAAAAAAAAAAAAATTTAATTTTAATTTAAGTAATACAATGTTAATCATGTTTTGAAACCATTAAACATTCATTATTTATTTTTTAATTCATTGATTAATGGTCATTTCTTTTTCAGTTTCAAAGTTAAAAATATAATATAACTGGACTTATAATACAGTATGTATTGGATTAAAAATTTAACAAATTTCAACTTAATAGATTCTCTAATAATGCTTTCAAAAATATCATAAAACATCGATTTTACAGTCAATAATTGGTATAAATAATTTTTGTATCGATCGAAAAAACAACAAAACAAAATAAAAAAGTTCAAACTATTGGTCTTAAACTAAATAAGGACCAAAAAAAATTGGTTTTTTTTGAAAAGAGCAGAACATTTTGATATATACCATCTACCCCAAAATGTGTACCTTATACTGTATTAGCAATGAAAATTTGGTTAGATTTCAAAAAAAATCTATAAAGCGTTAAAAATATGTAGATTTATATTTAAAAAAATTTATTTATGACAATTTGGTGTTTTTTGTGTACCACACATAATCTTTAATCATTGATATCATATTTTTTCCGGCGAATCTTTCTTCAAATTTTTTCAAAGTTTGATGGAAACGTTACCTATGTTCATCAGAATGAAGATGTGTATTTGGTAATTTGTTGAAATGACATTGTAACAAATGACTTTGAAGCTCATAAAGCATTATATTTTATGGTATTGTCATAATAGATTTTTTATTATGTTATACGATCCATTGAATTTATCTTTTCCTTGATATAAGATTAAAATTAGTCAAAATTATTTTAATTATTTTAAAGATTAGGTTATTTAAGTCATTCATATCTGGTTTTTTTTTCTTCACAGAAACTAGAATCCTTTGTTAAATCCATAGAATTTGTCGTATCAATACCAGATGTTAACGTGTTGGTATCTGCCGTAGATAATTTAATTTTTGGGTAAATTGAGGAAGACAAATTTAGGTATATTTGCCAATCGTTCAATTTTTTTAAATTGATATTTTCTTTGACATAACAAAAATAGNTAGATTTCAAAAAAAATCTATAAAGCGTTAAAAATATGTAGATTTATATTTAAAAAAATTTATTTATGACAATTTGGTGTTTTTTGTGTACCACACATAATCTTTAATCATTGATATCATATTTTTTCCGGCGAATCTTTCTTCAAATTTTTTCAAAGTTTGATGGAAACGTTCCCCATGTTCATCAGAATCAAGATGTGTATCTGGTAATTTGTTGAAATGACATTGTAACAAATGGACTTTAAAGCTCATAAGGCATCCTATTTTATGGTATTGTGACAATACATTTTTTATTGTTATACGATCCATTGAATTTAACTTTTCCTTGATATATATATAAGATTAAAATTAGTCAAAATGATTTTAAAGATTAGGTCATTTAAGTCATTCATAACTGCCTTTTTTTTCTTCAAAGAAACTAAGATCCTTTGTTGAATCCATAGAATTTGTCGTAGCAATACCATATGTTGACGTGTAGAGTTTGATATCTGCCGTAGATAATTTAATTTTTAGGTAAATTGAGGATGTCAAATTTAGGTATATTTGCCAATAGTTCAATTTTTTTA
>LWCA01000809.1:0-17233 GCA_001642005.1 Intoshia linei | reverse complement strand
AAAAAAATGTGCATTGAACATCTACACATTTCCAATAAAGAAATATGGGTGAAATTCTATATAATTCATTCCTTCGAATTTGTTTTCATTTCTACGCAATTTTTAAAATTTTAAATTCTCATTTCCAAAACATTTTGTTTAATGTTCAATGTGATATGATAATTCCACCTGAAACAAGTTCGGGAACCACTCTTTTAAAGGATTGATAAATGAATAGTAGGATTTTTAAGTTATATTTTCAACGTGAATTTATTTTTTTTGTATAATAAAAATGTACCCTCGGCAGAGCTAGGTGCTGTTTGTACGTAGTACATAAAAGTCAACCTAGTTATGTATATTTTTGAAACATTATTTAGTATAATAGAAACACAAAGAAGACGATGGTTATGCATTCGCTATCAAAGAAAGATTTACGTGTTAAAAATGAGTTCAAACAAGACCATGAATCGGACCGAAAATGATACGAATACGAAAATAAATTTCGGTACAATATTACAATATAACTTACCTTCAGCTATCAGTTCTTGTCGCACAATCGGCTTCATTTTAACAACAGGAATTGTTTCAATATTAGTTGTATTTTTGTTATTTTGTTGAGATCTTATATTTGATACAGGAGATATAGGCTAAATATTAAATAAAATTTAGCTCTAATATGTAAATTAGGAATGGTACGGTCACTCATAGGATCACAAATAATACACAACACAACGGTTTTCAGTTGTTTATTGTTTCATGTTTAATATTAAATTTACATAAAATTACACTTATATGGATAATCATAATAATTAAAAATGTCAAATCAAGAGTCTATTAAACGTGGATAGGGCTATATAATACCATGCATCGTTTGCGAAAATTTTTTAAGGGGCTATTTTTATTTTCGCTGTGGTCTCGAGCTTGTCAGGTTCGGTTCTTGTTATTATCATATTGAAATTGGATATAACTATCAAAAATAACAGGTTTCCGAACCTTTTGACTCTAGCGGATAAGTAATATCTTTTAACTGTGGTAGTTGATATTAAAGTTTAAAGCAGTGTTCTCAATAAAAGACAATTTTGGTAGCTTTTTTAAAATATATCAATATTTTTTGGGATCCGTAGAAAATTACGTACAAATGAGAAATGACTAAATAATTTTTGAATGTTCAAAAAATACTTCGCACTAACAAAATTGCTACACTTAATAAAATAAATAACCTAATTATTAGGTATAAGTCATTAACAGTAATTCACTTCAAACTTAGTATGATATAAAAGCGAATAATCTCAACCTATACTATAAAAAAATCAATTAGAATAATTAGTAATACGACAAAAATTTCTGTATGCAATATACAACCTTGCAGTATAATTCAAAATGAAATTATGTCACATTATAAACCTACTTTTGGTAAAAATAAATGATCGATTCATTATTAATGAAAACATTTTTTCATTATTTAATCGAAAGCGTAAAAATTAGATGAAATAAATATTACTTCTACAAAATTATCGGGAAAAATTCCTCTGGTGCCATTTAACAAACCCTCTAGCCATCCTTCTTCAACTTCTACAACATCGGCAATAATATCACCTTTCTTAATTAATAATTCATCTGACTCCCTTGGTCGATATGGATGAATAACACGATATTCTAAATCAATATTAATTACAAATTTTTTTAAAAAATAATTTATAATACCTCTACTCATTTTCATTTAATTTTAACTTCTATAGTCATTTCATACATGGAAACAGTGTTTTTATGTCGATTGAACGAATTCAGTGAATGTTTATTTCACTTATGAAACAAAGAACATTCCTGTTGGCTAGCAAATTTTACATTCAATGTTGTAACATCAATTAAATTAATTTTTGTATTGTCATTTTACATAATTTACGTATACAAATGCTAAGAATTAATTGAATGTGTTATTATTAGAAAAACAATATATAAACGTATTTAAATTGAATTATCTGTTTAAATAAAGTTATTACTTTTTATATTCTCTCTAAAATTAGTAAATCAAAAATTTTTCTAGAAATAAGAGTTATTTAAAAATATTTATTTAATTATTAAATTAAATTTTAATAGAGACAATAAATGATAAGTTGATACTGTATTATATTATTAAAAACAACTATTAAGTAAACGAAATATACATGTATACCTATACCGTAGTAGTTGTAGATTATCTTGCAGTGCGCTCACTATTTGTATGACGCGGGCCAAATGACACGAAAAGTGTTTCAACGCATTTAAAAACATCATTAATTGTGTAATGTCGAACCTCAGAATAATATTGAATATGGACAATATTTATACGTGTATGGTTAGAAAATATTCGAAAAGTCAATATTAAAATTATTGTATATCTGTGTAATCAAACTCTGAATCGAAAATCCAAATTTGCAAGGGAAAAATATACCACTTCACTTTAAAGTTTAAATCACTGTATTTTTCAGAAACACTGAGCTGAACATTGAAATTCAATCTAAAATGACAGAAAGTTTGTTTGCAAATTAAATTTTTGATTTTTTAATGAATAATATTAACATCAATTAATAGTCACCCAACTAAAAAAAATAGTAAATTTTCATCATTTCATTGTAAACTGTCATAAACATGTGACTCATAAAGTAGTTTCTATTATAAAATCAGCCAAAATGACATTATACGTTTTGATAACATGTTAATATTTCAACAGTTTCAAAATACAGTATTCTCTCTACAACTCGTCAACTCTGTATTTCGCCATATGATTAATAATTATTGATTATACTGTAATATAGAAATATTAAAATTTTATTCTATAACCCATCATTTATTTAAAATATAAAACTAATGGTTTTTATTGTAACCATTTTTCAGAATTAGTTTTGATGTTATGTACGTAAGTTTTAAATTTAGAAGAGTAGAAATTTTAATCTACAATTTACATATAATTGCATCACATTTTGAAATTAATTTTATTCAAAAAATTAATTAATCCAGATAAAAACATGAACATAAATAAATGAAATTTGATTTATGTAACATACACACATTAATAATACCTAACAAATTTAATAAAAAGATAATTAATATTATTATTAATTATACATACATTAAATACAATTAATTGTATAATATAATTTAAACATTATCACGAATCAACAACTATATAAAGAAAAATTTATAAAATAGTTATTACAATTTAATAATATCGTGGATTTAACATGTTAAAATATTGTGTAGTTTTAATCTTGATTCAATGTTACATATCTTTGGTAGAAGGAAAAAAAGATGAAATTAAGCAAAATTACAAATTCAATAGAGTTGAGTCAAAAATCAAACAAAAATCAATTTCAAAAATGAAACATTGCGCAAAGATTATGGACGATTTTGTCTCAGGTTTTAATTAATATCAATAATTTTAATTTTTAAGAAATGAAAAAATATCAAAACTTGATAAAACGTAATGAGAATAGTCAAGATGACCAAAATATGCAATTTTCTGATTATGATAATGGAGAGGAAAATGAAAAAAAAAACGAAAATGCTGATTATGATAACTGGGATGATATGGACCACAAGTTTAAAGAAAAAGAAAAGCACATTTTTTATGAATTCGATTCATTGAAATAACTAATTATTAATTGTTTTACTAATACATAATCATAAATTTAAAATAAATATACTTTACAAAAATTATTTTTTTTTTTTTGTAAGTCCAGCTCCAGCATTAAATTTAAAAAATATTATGTCGCCATCTTCAACAGTATAATCTCGTCCTTTTTGTTTGTATTTCCCGGCAGCCTAATACTTTTTAACATTGTATAAAATGTATAAAAACCTTGACAGCATTTTCGGAACCACATTCTTTGAAATCAATAAAACTCATAACTTCTGCCATTATGAAACCATTTTCCATGTCTGTATGAATTCTTCCACCTGCCTGTGGTGCTTTACTTCCTTTCTAAAAACGATTAAAAATTAAAAGATAGATAAACGTGAAGGATCCAGGCTTTAACTTCATCTTTTCCACTAGTAAAAAAATATATCAGACCTAATGCAGAAAATCCAGATGTAATAATTTTCGGAAGCATTCTATAAATTAAAAAAAATATATATATAAAAAATTATCGTACGATCTTGTTTTATTTTCAGAGAGGAAAGATTTTAAATTATTTTCATCAAGGTTCACTAATTTAGCTTCAAATGATGCACTATAAGGGATGAGTAATGACCCATTATCAATTTTGTCAATATAATCTTTCGTAGATTTTAAACTAAATTTTCATATTACTGAAATTATATAATATTTAATACAATTTGCATTTCTGTCGAATGTATTCTTTTTCTGATATATTTAAGAGGTATATCATTGGTTTGGTAGTTAATAGCATATATTGACTTATAATTATGATCTAATAAGATATCATTTATGCCAATTAAATACTAAACCTCATCCGTAGTCCAATCACCTTTTCTTATCATTTTTTTATTAGTAACGTGTTCAAGGCAGGCATCAAGTACCTTCTGAAAAAATACAATTATACATCAATTTCTATATATGTAGTAAATTAATACATATAATAAAAATACCTTTTCAACTAATTTTTGTTTATCTGTGTATTTTCTAGATTTTTCTAGGCATAGTAATTGTTTCTCAAGATATTCTTTATCTTTCAGGAATAATTCATTGTTAATAACGTCAATGTCTCTGGTGGGGTCAACATCTCCAGATACATGAACAATTTCATCGTCCTTAAATCCACCTTAAATAAAATATAAAGCCTATTTGATATTTATGAAAATTTAATTTTTTTGTGATTTAAAAACTCCGCCCGTCATTATAATTAAAAATAAATAAAAAAACTAATTTGACACCACCTAAGGTGGCGTAATTCATGATACAAATCAGTTTGATATGGTTAACATTATAAAGACAAATAATACAAATGTTAACTAAACTCACGTATCATATGAAATATAGCATCACATGATGTAATGTGTGACAAAAAGGCGTTTCCTAGGCCTTCTCCGGAACTGGCTCCCTCTACAAGGCCTGCAATATCAACAACTTGTAAAAACGCCGGTACTTTGCTAAAAATAAATTTTACAAAACATTTAACAAAGTTGTAATCAAGACAGAAACTACAACGCCAGACCTTTGAAAGTAATGTAAGTATTCATTTTATCACACTTACTATTTTACGAGGCCATTATTACATAATTAATTTATATTTTGAATATTGAAATAAAATTCAATCCAATTTAAAATTATGTAATCGATACACTTTTATCATTTGCGACCCTAGATGGTACCCATTCCATACAGTACTAAGCCATACACACAAAATTTGAGGGATGTATACAGTAGCGTAAAAAATGTATTGAATGTCTTTTTTATTTATTATTATAATATGATATATTATATTATATTTTTCCATCAATTTTGACTCGAAAAGATTAAAATTTTATTTTGGAAAAAGCTATTGGTCCTAACTTAATTTCTAATTGTAAAGTTAAAAGCTTAAAATACATAGAATTACTAATTAAACTAAATATGCACTAATTAAGATAATACCTAAGTGGCTTAAAATGAGAAACGAGATATTCCCATCTATCATCTGGGACAGCCACACGACCTATGTTGGAATGATTATAAATATTTACCATCTTACTTTCTGATGGATCAATTGTACAAAATGGATAATTTTCCGACGGAACAGAACTGTTTGTCATTACATTGAAAAAGGAGGACTTTCTATAGTAAGTATATTTTTATCAAAAAGTTATTACCCCACATTTGGTAATCCGACAATACCGATTTTTAAATTCGTTCCTACTCTTCCAAATGTTACCATTTTTTCAATAGTTGATTCCTTTTTTTTTGGCATTTCAAAATAACGATAATAAATTTTTTTTAAAGTAATAAACTACAATTTAATTAAATTGAAAAAATATGGCAATTGATTCTACATTAATTTAGTAATGATTAATTGTACCATGATTTTGAAATTATTTTGTCATTGTAGTAGAATTGTGCTACTTTTATATTGAGCTCAATTTCAACATACAAGACCGACAGATTAACCTATTTTTTGAAAAAAATGATCCGCTTTTAGCCAGAGGTCTATACTGGTTTTATTTATTTTTAAATTGTAAATATTCATCGATATTTGCTAAATTAATTTCGAGAGGACCAATGAGTGGTTGCAGGTTCTGTGGTAGCGATTACTTTATTTTTTCAGTGCTGTCTTTACACCGTTATTTATACTAATTTCAGATTAGCACCGATAAATAGTGGAAATCTCATTGAATTTGACACATCCAATATGAAATTATTGTTTAAAAAATTATTAATTACAATTTTATTCAATACCAGCTTGACTGTTATGTACTTTGTACAAACAGCATGCTAGCTCGGCCCAGGTCGAACTTTTTTAATTATACAAAAAAATAAATTCAATAATGTAATATTAATTAAAAATGATAACTCACTATTATCAGTCTTTTAAAGCAGGAGTGCTAAACCTTTTTTTGATGCGATCGACTTTAAAATTTTTCAATGGGTGGCAATCGACTAATACCTTGACTAGAAAAAGGTAGTTTGTGGTTTTGACTGTGAAGATATATTATTTTGAAATTAAAATTTATCACACATATGAAATTTTGATGGTTTTAAAATCTTTATCAGATTGTGTATTTTTTGTAATTCTAGGAATCGTTTGAATTTTAAAAAAAGGATAATTAGGGTTTTTGACCTTAAAGGACTGAATGTCTGAAAATGAAATTTGCGATAAAACATCACTCTCAAAAAATTGTAATAGAAGTATGGTATTTTTAAGGCATACTCTTACTTTCTTAAATAAACTGGACTAAACATACAAATAAAAAAACAGGCTTAGATTTTTGACTACATTACTTAATATAATAAGGATATGATTCTATTTTGAGTGTTAATTTTAGAATGTCAAGCTAAGAGCCTTGGATAAGTGGCTATGGCTATATGACACTACACATTGTTTGCAAAAAACAAAAGTTGACCCTATTTTTTATTTTTACGTAACCTCTAATTTGTTATGTGGCTGCCCCACTAGCAATAAGAAAATTACAGTACTACACTATTATTTAGCTAGTTTATTATAATAATAGAAGATGAAAAAATAATATTACACTATTTAGAACAAAAATCGATAAACACTGAGATAATTCAAATGATTTACAAAATACATAATTGTAGATCACATCTGCTTATTATAAGCCTTATAGAAATTTAACCTAGAGCAGAAAAATTAAATATTTGGACATGTGGGTAGACTGACTGAATCAATATTAAATTATGTGCAGCTGTTAAAATTACAGAACGACTAGAATTGCGCCAACCGCGACATATGGTTCTCGCGTTGAACTCGCCTGTTATTGATTTTGACAAATGTGACAAGATGTAAAGTAAAATTCAATATTACCACATGTTTTGAGCACATGTTTAAAAATATTTATTTGTACATAGCAATGCTGCAATAATTTGTGGTATTTTCAAGAATGACTGAAAGATGTACTTGATATTTCAGGGATATCTAAAAAATTAATTAAAAATAATATATTTTATAAAAAAAAATGTAAATTTACTATGAGATTTTGGGTCGGATGGTTTGGATTGGTTATTATTTATTTCAGTTTCTAGTTCATTAATATACTTTATAACACAATCCAAAAATGTTTCTGGTGTTAAATGACATGATAAATGTTTGCTTAAATTTGGATTATTGTTTGAAATGTGTAATGCAGGCACAAGTTTTCTTAATTGATCTATACACTTTTGTACTTCTACGGCATCTTCATCGTTTTCTACAAGTGTTTTCACCATTTCTTGAAAAAATTCAGTTTCTTGATTCATACTTGCATGCATATTGAATTAAATTAATGTAAAAATTCTATACAATTTTGTACTAATAGTATTCAATAATTTTAATATTTTGCAAATGACAATATACAAATTTACTAGCAAATACAGTATCCATTATTTCAGTGGGCGGAGTATTCTACAAAGCATTACTGAGTCGTAAGTTATATAAAAACAATTAACATTTTTTTCAAATTGCATACAAGTAAATTTCAATACACACGTCATGCGTGTAGTACAATATATGTATTTAATTTCAAAAAATAAAAGTTGTCAATTAAATTTTCATTCAACATGCTCAACATATTTGACAAATTCTCATTCACACGGTATTAGAAATGTGTTAATGTTTTTTTAATTTATGATTATTGATCATTGTGAAGTTACATTAACAAAAACGTATTTTCTCAAACAAATAAATCATTAATTCTAATTCTGGAACCTATTTTTAGTTTTTATTTTCAAACGATAAAATTATTTCAAATTCCGACCTTGAGGCAATAACAAATCTCAAAATATATATTAATATTTATAAAAAATAAAATCAGACACTCTGGCGCCAATGTCGTACAAGTGTTAAATTTTGCCTATATTATTCCGCTAAACAATACAATTTCATTCTGTCAGTTTGGCTTCAAATCAGTATAACTATTCAAAATAAATTAAATAAAACAGGTACATTAATCTAGGCCTATTTTATTCATCAAAAATAAATACAATTTTGCAAAATATTTATTTTTACATGAACGGTTTTAATTTAAAACATTTTATATCTTACTGATTTTGCCTAAATTTATTATTACAATAATATTTTGGTATTTTTTATACCTGGTTAGCTCTGTATATTTTATATTCTCCTGAAACTTGTAATAATAGGTCTAATTATAAATATTTCAATATTAAATTTATGTATATTTGGTAATATTTTTAATTAATAATTGAGATATTGATAGCTTTTATTTAATAAAAATAAAAAATTTAAGGTATTAAGCTTGGATATCATAAATGATTCCATCAAAAATATACCAAAATTAAAAAAATTGACGTGTGGATAGGGCTCTTAAATTTATCAATTTTATCTGATACAAAATTAATTCTTTCTAATACTTTCAATAGTTCCTTCAGAGCCGAAACTACCGTAGCAGAAACCTTCTTCAGGGCCTCAGTGAAATTAATATAAAATGGGGGCATTATTTTTCAAAACTGAGCATTCAAAAAATTGTATTTTCAGTGTTCAATTCAAAATTTTAAATTTAAAGATTTTTTTTGTCAAGACTAGATATAATTTTTTAGAGTATATTTTTTATTTTCGGGTGCCTCGATATGGGTAGATTCGGCTATGCTTTATCTATTGAATAGTATATTATTCACTTAATACTATTCAGCATATTCAAACAACTACAAACTAATTTTTCGCATAAAATGTTTTAAAGGGTGACACTGAAAAAAATATAATAATGCTTTTATATATTTTTTTTCCAATTCCAATTATAAACGGAACCGCCTGTGTTGAAATGAAGAAAAATAATATAATAAAAATTTTTCTGTCAAACATTTAAATAAAACATTATTTTAGACCAGTGGTTCCCGATTTGGTTTTTTGACTCCTGGGATTCAAAACCATATGCCATGTGTCCGTGAGATTCAAATAAAACAAAAAAATTTATAAGTTTTGAATATTTTTATGGGAGAATTTTTAATATTTATTACAGAATTGCCAGATGTTGGGAATTTATGTCAAAGCTTAAACGATCGCTACATTATTATTTAAAAATTCCCATTTGTATCCCAGCATTAATAAAATTTAGTAAAATTTAATAAAAAATATCATTTCGAAACCTCAAGGAAAAATCGACACGTCATTTGAATCATTTTTTCATTGATAAAAAACGTCCAAAAATGGACGCTGCGAGTATTAAATTAAGAGAAATACTGTCAAAGTCAAACTGTAGCATTAAGTTTAAAAGCATTTTTATTATTTATTTATTGTCATAATTAACCCTTATATTTAAATATTTCTTCAAAATAAAAAAGGACGAAAATTTATAAATATAGATAATTTACGAAATATTATTGTAATATCATAATAGAAGCATAGATTGAATTTAAAGCAATAAGATAAAATTAAAAAAATAAATAAATAAAATTTTTAAATGTGTATATTTCGATAAGGTCTATACGGGTTCTATACATTGTACTGCATCGAGAAAGCACATTTTGAAGACAATTTAAATTTAAAATACTCTGAAAATTATAGTCACTTGCTGCAAATTGTATAAAGTAGCGATTACCAAACTTTTCACTACGGAATCTGCACTCTGTTATTAAAGTTAGTAAAAAATCTTAAAGGGAAATTTTATTGATGCAAAAGAATTGGAAAATTCTGAATTTTAGCTATAATTTATATATAAAAAAATGATGCATCCGTGTATTTAAAATTTTGAACAAATTTTACAAAATTGGACTATATTTTTAATTTTGGGAGCCTTAAGCTTAGAAAATTAACCATGTCCAATGGAAATTGTCCATTTAAAATATAAATTTTATAACATTTTACTTTCCAAATAATTAATCCATTGAGATGTTGAACATATGTCGCGACTTGGTTTTTGATATTCAAATAATAAATTTTTCATTTTTTTCCGAATGTAACATTTATGTTTTTTAACTATTGTAATTTCTTGTAGAGATTTGTTGTAAATATTATATAAAATTTGTCTCTTAAAACAATGAAGCTCCTGCATCAGCACCTTGTTGACTTCATATAAATAAACGGACCTTTGAATTTGAATTTTATTACTTATCCGTTTTTTTGGTTTCAAAATTTTTGTAGGGTTGTCATCTTTTATTGTTGATTTATCTTTATCTGAATTATTATTTGCAATTTTTTTCTGACTGCCTATGACTTTAATTTTATTTTGAGTATTGAAACTATCCATTCTTTTATGAAATTGATGATAATTTTCAAAAAGTTCACCATCAGATTGTATAGATTTAATCTCAGTTTGTACGAAACGATGAATCATTATTCTTTTTTTTTTCTTTGTTTTATCGTTACTAGTTGGAACTTCACGTTTTGATTCATCCGATGTTTTTTTGATATATTTACGTAATTTAAATGAATTGGTTAATTCTAAGTTCATACTAATTAAAGCAATTTTGAATTAATAACCTGAATCTTCTCTATTTTTTTTTTCCGTTGTCATTTATTATTTTTTTCACATTACAATGTATAGTAATTATAGAATTAAGCCTTCAATAAATAATTAAACATTAAATATAATGTTCCAATTACAGTCACCACAATTAAATGAGATTATAAATGAATAAATAAATACAAAACATTTCCTGTGTAATTATTCTATAGTGTAAACTGAATACTATCCAGGTATAATGTTCTAATATTTTTAAATTAGATACAATTTTTTATTCTAATTTTCAACAATCCGGATATCAACTTAATTCTGCAATTATCTGAAATAATAATTAAGCGCTAAATAAATATTAACTTTTAACAGTTTTATGTATACTTTTGCAAATGTATATTTTTCGGAAATTAATTATTATTAGTCAAATTATTTAATTTGATATATTCTCCTTTATAATTTCTATTTTATTTGATTAAAAGTTAATGTTATGATCAAAATTGAAACATTATGATTAAAAGGTTACAAATGCTTTCGAGGTGGCTGCGTGTACAATTCCAAGTAAATAATAAAAATTTTATATAAATGAAATATTTTGATTAAACTTTATAGAAATAGTTATTTTTAATAATTTTATCTTTAATTATTTTTATATATGTTAGTTGGTTAACACTCTTTACTTCCTTCCTAATTATAAATAGACAATAATCCCATTAGCGTATATACAGTGTATATAAAAAATTATTATATATATTATACACGTATTTATGTTTTAATGTAATGTATAACACTATCGATACTGTTAACTTATAACATATTTATCTAAACACCTACATAACTCGGATTATATGATAATTAAAATATAATACTAATTAAAGTTTAATTAATATTATAGTTTAAATTTTAAACTATAATTAATGTGTTTCATCTTAAGAATCCTTTACTTAGGTAAAATTGAATCTCTATATGTGCGTTACCTATTGTGGAAAACAATAACAGCCTTAGAATTAAAATACCAAATTTATAATAGTTATTCGCAGATGATGTCTATATCTATGTTTGATTTTCCGAAATTGAGTCCTTCAGGGTCAAAAACCCAATTTTCCCAATATATTTCTTCAAGGTTGGCCGTCTTGTCATATACATCAAGGACGCTACAATAAAAAATAGATCGAGTAGAAATATATTTGTAAATATATTATTAGCTATTAGCTATTCTCCTCGACCTGTAGTAACAAGGTAGGGTAGTTGATTATCTGATGCGGCTTATTATAGTAATCGATTAGAAGAAGTAAAGATATTGTAATTAGTTTTTCTGGGAATGGTTTATTGTGACAAATGCAAAAGTTAGACTTCTTTATAGAAATAAGGCAGAATTAATGATTATTAGTCAAATGTATTATCAATTAAATTATTTGATAAGTATCTAATCATTAATGTCTAATGCAGGGGTTCCCAAACGCATTTGATCTACCGCCCCCTTTTTAGCAAATTTTTTGAACGCCCATTGAAAAATTTTTCTACTACGTCTTATAATATTTATTTAAAAATTTACTCAATATTTATTGAGTAAAGTTGTTATAATTATTAATTAACCAATTTTTTTTAATTCAACTGATTATGAGATATTTCCCAAGCCGATGTTTAATATTAATGAATTTTATATATTTACTACTGTGTCACTGTTTATCTCAGTGAATCCCAAACTTGCGATAAAAATCTCCCTTTACAACACAAAAAATTAAAAAATATTAATTTTAATGTGAATAATTCTATATATATGGAATTTGAGCGGTCCATGATGAAATAAGTTTAGAAAACAGTTTTTTTTTCTATCATACATTTCGGATGAAGAAGTGTACTACATAATATGTACAATGTACATTGTAGATATATTAAACATTTTATTTTTTCAGTGATTCATCTTTTTGGGGGAAGATTGAATCACTATAATTTAAGTGTTATTTAAAATCATACTCATTTTTCAATAAATTAAAAAGTCGGTCTCGCAGAGCTAGCTGCTGCTTATACGAAGCACATAACTATCAATTCTAGTCGGGACATGAAGAGTAGAAAACAAATCATAAATATTTAATAAATATTATCAGGAATCAAAGATCCAAAATATGCGGTTATAGTTTTATATTTGGTATTGATTAAATTTTGCTCTAATTCTACTTGTAGTCCAAATGGCAGACATTTCTTGAACTAATAATGTTATACAATAGTTTCTAGTGAATAACCTTATCAATAGATAAATTTCGTGGAAGCAGTACGCCAACATTCGGACAAATTTGAAGTGCTGTATGTAAAATGTTGGGTCTATATTGGCATATATAAATATATATATAATATAGTAATAAATACATATTAAACTCATTAGGATCCATCCATTTACTTAAAATATATTCTGGACCTCCCCAAGGTGGATCTAAACATTATTTATACATTATAAACTTTGACAAACCTAGCATTATAACTTGACTAATCCCAGCGAAATTATTAATGACGTCAAAGTAGTCGCCTACAATAAATTCAATTTTGTCGGAAGATCCATACACTGACGCATTGTGCTTAGCCATTGTTATTTTATCAGGATTTATATCGATACAATAAACTAAAAAATTAATAAAAATTAATAATAATAAAATAACCTATAGAACAAATTTCGGCTATTTTAATGGAAAGTGAACCAACACCACAAAATGCATTAATACATATAGATTTAGGAGGCAATCGTGAAGCAATATGAATAGCTGTTTGTTCGGGACACACTGAATACCAAGCTTCTATTTTTAAAAAATTAATTGATATCTAAAATAACTAGTTAAAACCTTAATTTTTAAAATGTCAAAAGGCGACCCTTTACCTAACTACACATAATAAATGGCATAACGATTGATGTTTAAAAATATAAAATATTTTTTTAATTTAACGTCCTAATGATAAATTAATTTAATCCATAATAATGTGGAAGATAAGAGCCAATTCATTCTGTAGAAAAATTATACATGTATATTTCAGTACATACAAAACGTCTTGTACATTTGTATATGTATTATTTTATACATTACGTTATAAAATAATTAAAGGTTTCATCACAGTAAAATTATGATATAGTCCGATAACCCGGGTTGGTTAAACGATAATCTAAAAAGACCACAAAAACCAGATCAGACTGTTTAATTAAAGTTATTAAATAAAACCTTTATCCATTTGTATTCCACAATCAAATTTAACGAAATATTTATAACGCTGATTCCAATATTTTAAAATATCTGAAGTAACTTCAATTTTTTGGCTATTTAAACTGTCGTAAAATTCTGTAGGAAGAGTGTTTAGTGGTATACTTTCATCCTTATCAAAGCATATATGTTTATTTTCGTTATTATTTGCAAATTCATGTAAGTTTATTTTACTTTTGTTTTTACATTTTCGATTTCTCTTTTTTTTCATATCAGTTCTAAAACTAATATTTATGCATTTATTTTAAAAAAAATTAGAATTTAAATTTAAATGATTTCAATTTAACTTTATTAATAATGAAAACTTTCCAAAAAATTTATATATTACTTGTCATATTTCATGATTGAAAATCCTAATAAAATTTTATACCATTATCTGATAATCTTGTCAATCATAAATATTTGACGATTTCTAGCATTCTTTTGAAAGAACTGAACCCAAGATAAAAATTTCAGTTACTGATCTTGACTGTGATAAATGTTTTACATTAATCAGATTAATTGACAATAATCAACTTACATTACGTTAATTTAAATTCACATTTATGCTGCTGTAATATTGATTAAGATATAAAGAGGGTTTATCAGAATTTAATATGAAAATACACTTTAAGAGTGAAAGTAATTGTACAAATAAACAGTGATTAAATATACCAGTTTAGTATAAACAGGTTTATTACAGCTGCAAATATAAATGTAAAATATATAATTAATTGTGATTGGTGATAAAATTTATTTGTGCATCTAAAAATTTTGAAACCAAAGAAATACATGTATTCATGATTTAATTTAAACTACATGTCAACCAAAAAAGATACGTCGATCACAGTTTACAACGCTGTTTTTAAAGTAATTAATAATAAATTAATAATTATTAAAATACTGTAATGTTGATTAAATATTTTGTATTATTATGTTTAGTAGTAAGTTTTATCTTATACTCTTAAATCCACATAGCCTTTTTTTAGAGAATTATTTTGGCGGACATTACAAGGGGTTGACTGTTTTGTCACACATTTAGTGTCAGCGATGTATTAAGATAATTAGATAATTGTAAAAACTTTTTATTCAATAGTATATTTAGTAATTACTAATAACATCAGATATCCCGACAAAATATAAAACAGAAAAAACTGATTTACATGTTAATAACTATCAGGAATTTAAGTAGCCTCCGTTTCATGAACAATTGAAAAAACCTTGGTAGTTTCTTAATTACCATTATTACTACGGGATGTATGTTAATTTATTTATTTCTTAGTTTAACTTTTCTGCCACACCTGGTATATCAATTAGGTAACCTGATACAGTAAAATAATTATAATAATTGAAATAACCCTTTATAAAAATTGTAGGAATACAATTGCTTCGAAGATAATGATGATTTTTGGGATGCTTTTTTTAATTTAAAGGTATAATATTTGAATATTTTAGTGACTTTTAATAGATTAAAATATCTGCAATTACTCCAATATTGAAGTACCATTTCGAAAATATGAAAAATCAAAATAATAATATCGTAATATAGACATGGCCAATTGGCATGATCATGTTTGTAACAGGCATAATCTCTTTCCATTTAAGGGGTTTTTGTGTAACATTTTTATTATATGTAACACGTTAATAAGTTTTTGATATACTTTTTATATATATGTAATCTTTTTAATAAAAATTAGTACTGGTTTTAAAACACTATGATTATGGCTGTTGCAATTATGTCAGTGAATTGAAAAATTCACATATTTCATTGATTCACTGTACATCTTAGTCAAATAGAATGTTGTTATTGGCATATTAAAAAATTACATACGAATCTTATCTGATCGAGATAATTTTACTGATACTCAATTAGAAAACGTTCAAAAGGTATAAATTATATTAGAAAAACATAGAATAATAATACATAATTATGTAATTTAAAAAATTATGATTATAATTAAATATTGAAAAAATTTGCAGGAAAGTTTTTTGTTGTAAATCGGTTAAGGTTTTATATATCTATTATGCCAAGATTTTAAAATGTATTAAAAAATTCTAATTTTTAACATAAATTTAAATTTAGTTGACAATTTTACTTATTAACGAATCTATAAAATCCGATGTTGTTTACTTGTTTATCATATTGGATCGATTGAAAAATTTGAAAAAATTTGAGGTATATGGATTTATGTAAAGATATATTTTTTAGAAATTTTTAGAAACTATCTTGCAAGTAATTCTTTATACTCAATCTGAATCACTCAAGGATTTAACTTTATCAGTTTTACTCAATATAGTATCTGTAATATATAAACTTGTATCAATACTAATACATTAGGGTAGGGATTCTCAATCTTTTTTGAACTATCGTTAAATGAAAAAAATTATATTTTTTATTTTACTAAACAATTTATCATCGGTTCCTTTATTAGTTGCAGACTATTCTGAGCATTTTCAACTTTAAATCGGTGTCTGTAGCACTGTTGAACCGTCTAAGTAATTTCACGTCAGCATATATATGAAAATTGTTGTAATTTGCTGGAAATGTAAATTCTTCATTATTACTGTCAGAATGTTTTGCATATGATGCCTGACGTTTTGAAAAGTTTTTGGCGTATGAACTTATTTGATTCATTTCTTTAAGAAAAACTGAATGTTTTTTTCTTGTACGGCATTTTGAACAAATTGGCTTGGTATTTTGCATAAATTGCTGTAAACAAAAGATGAACTCTTGTGATAATTTTGATTTGCGAATTGGTAATACCGCAGCGAAATGTCTGTCTATTTATTAAAATATCAATTTTAAAATATGTTCACTCTGAAAATAAATCGCCCAAAATGAGCGACATCGCCCAGGTTGAGAATCCCCGCAATAGGGTGCCACTTTTTTTATTAGAAAAACTTATTTTGCACGTGGAGGCCTTTTTTGATTTTAAGCATTTATATAAAAAAAATTAAATCGATTAATATTTACCGCCGCCGCCGCC
>LWCA01001181.1:0-11274 GCA_001642005.1 Intoshia linei | reverse complement strand
TGTGTTGTTTGCGAGCATTTGATGATCTTCCTATTGATATTGACAGTATAATACAAAACACATAGCTTTTTCCACCGCTCCAGTTTGGGAACCAATGAATATGCTAATTTATTTAAATTAGTCCATAGAAGATATCCTTACAAATTTATCCCAATCAGCACAACAGGGTGGCTAGTACGCGGAAAAGCCATAAATGTAATTATAACACAGTGGAGCACCTTAAAAGACTATTTTCAATTATGTATATCAAATCGTTCAAACTTGTCAGTTGCTGAGAGGGTAAATTATTTTTGATTCTTTAAATATAATATTTTAGTTCTTTCCATGTGTTGTGGTATCTTTTTTGTGTCTTGTCCAAAACGATGATGGTTTCTTTGCTGGGCAATTTATTTTTTATATTTTAAATGTATTATTTTAGTTTTTTTCTGTTGCATGCTGTCTTTGATTGATTCACATACTTTAAAAAATAATCTTTTTATAATTTGTTAAAAAATTTACATAATTAACGATACTTATTTTATAATTGATCTGAAATTTAGTTAAGTTAATTCTTATCTACAGTTTAGATTCTACACATGAATCATGTGACATGATCTGAATCAAATCATCTGATAAGAATTAAGATGAACATTGCCTAAAAAAATAAACATGTGTAAAACATTACACACTTTCTGGCAACTCTGGTTGTAATAAGTTTTTGAATCAAATTTAAGACCACCACTACTGTAAAATTGAAATTTTTATCACTGATAAAATTATTTTGTTTTTATTTTCAAATTATACGTTTTTAAACGATAAATGGACAAAAAAATACGAGATATTTAGTCAAAACGACAAACTTTATGTATAATAAATGATTGTATGCAAACTCTCGTATGAGACTCGTACGTCATTAAAAGACACTTTCAAAATTCACACCACATTACAGAATCTTTTTGCATTTTGCATGCGATAATTATTATTCTAAATTAAAAAGTATGCATAACAACATTTTCCATTACAACACGTTGAAAAATGATGTTCAATTGTAACATTAGCTATAGTAAATGTATAGAAATCACTTCACCTAGTACAACAATAAAATCATTCCATAAGTGACACATCATAGGTAACGCATCTATTTTTTAGTAACTAAAATACATTTTTTACTGTTTAAATTGTATTATGCATTGTTGACTTTGTAAAATATAAATAAATTTATTTACATTATCGAAATAAAGCGAAATTTTTAAAATATAATAATAAACATCATAATATTAACGTTTACATTTTCCATTACAACACCAATTAAATGTTGTTATGAATAGCGTCTACTGGACCTATAATTCTGAAAAATAATTATATAATTACAAAAATATTCATAATTTTGATTTTCAGGTATTTAGCTGATAATATCACTCTAAACCAGCGGTTCTCAAATGGGGTACTGGGACCCCTAAGGGGTACCAGAAATTAGGTAGTATGTTGGGAAGCGCTGCCCTAAACCGTGTTGAACTGTAATACAAATACTGTAGAAAAAATATAATATCATAATGTATTGCAATGAAAAATTTAATAACTTACTAAAACCCCTGATTAAGGGGTACTTTTCAAAAAAGGGGTCGGACTGTAATGTAAATATCCAGAATTCGAGAAATTAAATCGTTAATAAAATTTAAAAAAAATGAGCTAAAAACAAATTTAAAAAGATAAACAGTATAACTAAACATAAAGAACAATATTATAAAGTCGGTACCACGTTTAAAAGCTCAAGGTATATGAATGGGGTAATAGAGATCTCGACTCCAATGCTGGATGATCCCATAGAACCGTACACGGAAAACACAAATCAACACAAGATATCAATATCTACAACGAAAAGTGTGGTAAATACAGTGGCAACGTTGGACGCGGCAGTTTATAAGAGCTTCGTCCAACACACATATCTAGATATTAACCAAATGCTTCCTATTGAAGTATCTTAATATTCCCAACTTTGAATTTCAGACTCGAAGGACTTCAATTGGGAAAAATGACATTCAAGACAATAATAAAAAAAATGTCTGTATGACCAACACCATTGATACAAGGTTTGGTGGCGAAATTCTAGACAATATGGTGGGTGAACAAAAGTATAAGGAGGCCATGAACACGGAATTGGCAATCCTGTGTATGCTTCCAGTGAGATTGGCCAAATTTCAAAGGGCAGAGACACAGCAACATGCATTGAAACTGGACAAAAATGTAAACGAGATGTCAGCGGGATCTCCGCATTATTTCCCTCGACAGACTCTCCAACAGACGTGGGAATTTATTTAGAGGTGGCAAATGAAAAATAGTTTTGCTGCATGGCAGCTGCCATTGATTACTACTTATCTGGTCATAAGGGCATGATCATTCGACAATAAGAACAGAATAAAAATAAAATTACGTTAAACAAAAGATATCAGGTACTTCATCGATATATTCAAACAATTGGGACACATCATAAGTGATTGAAGTTTGATTGGGGTACAAATTCTGCAAATGTGCTTCATATAATTTACAAATATGTTCAATACACTCCTCAATATTATCAAAATCACAAAATGTCCTATTATTCATAAAAGCTTCAGATTGTACCAACAGTAAAGTATGCTCCTAAAGTTCAATAAATTAAAAATTAATTATATAAAACCATTCTCGAAAAAATTATGACAATAAATAAATGTTTATAATATCTAGTTAACAACTAAAGTTTGTGTTTATTTTGAATAGAGATGAAATTTTTTAGAAAATTAAGAGGATCGCGTATGCGAACATTATATACTACCAATGAAAACGACGTTTTTTATGATACAATATATGGTGGTCTAGAAGAGGTTAAATTTGTAAAAAAATAAATTTAAAAAGTGAAAATAGAAAGCAAATGACGATGATTTTCAACCGGATACTGACAGTACCAATGGATCTGATTCCACAGATACAGATTTCAGTGATACTGAAACCGACTCTGCTAAAGAAGAAATTGATATAACAAAGAAAAGTAAAAAAAATGTTTATATGGTAAATGTCACATAACATTGTATGAATTTAAAATTAAGGATCCTCGTTTAAAAAAGTCTGGTATGACAAACATTGGAAAACCAGTAGAAAAAAAGGAAAAGAAAAAATTTATTCAATTTCCACTTTGTATACTATATTTAAAATTTAAATTGGAATTATTATTTAGATTATGAAAGAAAATCATTCAGATCGTCTACAAATGAAAAAAGAGAACATACTGAAGAAGCAGTGAAAATTAGAGAAGAGAAAATGAAATTAAAACCAATTTTTAAAAAATCAGAATTCAAGGTTTATACTCAGGAAGAAATGTTGACTGAAGCGAAAATTACGGAAAAAATCAATCTTGAATCATTAGGTTTGTAAAATTCATAGTTTAAAAAATTTGTTATCATTTGATAATCTAGACAGGCACAATAAATGGGAAATTGAACGCAAAAGGAAAAATAAAAAATCAACGTACAATATCGATACAAATAAAATTATGACAATTTCTCGTTTAAATGGGTAATATTTCATTTTATTTCAATAGTAATTTCTAAAAATTGCAGGGATGGAACAGATTATAAAAACACTATACATTTCACTTGCCCAGATGATTTGCAAAAATATTTTAGTGTCGAAAAATTTAATACTGAACCATCAAAACAAAAATTTTGTAAAATTACCGATAAGCCAGCCAAATATATTGATCCAGTCACAGATACGCCTTATCATAGCGTTGATGTTTTTAAAGCAATTCGAAAATCTAAAGAAATACCAAACAACTCGACTTCTGCTCCAACAAATAAATAATATTGTCTCAAAATTGTAAATAAAGTTTAGTTGTTCGTATTTCAATACTTCTATGGTATATTTATTAAAATGAATGAAAAAAATTCAAATAGTACTCAATGAATTAAAATGTTATTAAGTATGTTTAGTTTTAGGAATATCAGCGTATGTTAGCGATGATAGTGATACGTCCGAAAAGAATGATGTAAATAATTCGGTATTTTAAATTTGATTCTAATTTAAAAATGTTAGGTACTGTCAAATGTCGTTAAAGACTGTGAAGTGTTATCTTCAAATGAACAATCAAATTGTGGTAATTTTATCTATGCATCGAACAATTTACATTTTATTTAATTTCAGTTGTAAAGGATGATGAATCTATTGACGATCAGGGCTTATTGCCTTCTACTCCAAATGAAGATTGTGATAAAGAATTACTGGATAAAGTTAATCGCGTTTACCATAGTTTTTTTGGAACTGGAACCAGTCTTAACTGTGAAATGCAGAAAACTAGAAGTTTTAAAAATCCTTGGTATTTTCACTTTTTTTAGTATCCTAATTGGTTTTAAGCATATATGAAAAACTTGTACAACATTTTGATATTGATCAACGGGGAACTAATTTTGATAAGGTTTGTTTTTTGCAATTTTTGGTTGGTGTGATTAGTTTATGAGTTATCTTTTGATACAATTTTTTATATTCTAAAAAAGATGAAATTAAATTTAATAAATATTATGGAAAAATCCTTTTTTAATTATATTTTTGTTGGTTCCGATGAAGACAGGAATTATATTTCATTTGATAATTAGGTAGCTACAGAAAAAAGGACTACTTCAATTTTTTTTAAGTCATATATAAAACCAAAATTACATAATCTATAAGAGTAAAAAAATATTTTGGATTAAAATTGACTCTAAATATATTAAAACTGATAGTACATTTTTTTTTTGGTCACGCCAAATTAGGACTATCTAAATCCTACATTTGTAATTTGTATTTGTTAAAATATTTAAAATTTGATTTATTATGAATCGGATAATATCCTTTTTTTTCTGTTAATGTTAGTATATTTTTCAAACACAGTATAAACCTTAAAGCGTTGGCCTCTGTTAATAATATAAGTTTTTGAGAGAAATATATTAGATGGTAAAAATATGGACATGGCGAATTACCTCTATTTTCGAGTCTACGGAAAATTAAAAATAAATCACTTCAAAAAATTTTTGCAAAAGATGCATAGTGGCATATAACACCCTAGCTATCTCTCCAAGGATCTTAACATGACATTTTAAACTTAATACACAACATAGATTCGTTATTCAACAATAGAATTTTTTAATAATCAATTTCGAAAAACAAGGCTATATTGTTCAAAAATTTTGTAACAGGCCCGAAGAGAGTATCGGGAACGGTAGGTTTGGAACTGAATACGTCCTCATTGGTGACTATAATTTGGTAGGTTTTAATATAGTATCATGTAAAAGTTTTATAACACATTTTTCAGTATTTATGTATTTTGAATACAATGATTTTTTATTGTATTTTTAACTAATCTTATTTCATATTATTTGACGGATCCACACCCAAAAGACAACCAAATTTTATTTAATATTGTTTGATTGAAAGTGTTTTAGTAATGTTACATTATAGCTTATATTTAGAAAGAATTCGACCCGAATGGATATAGCAAATCATCTTTTATAAATAACCTACGTAACATTTATATATTATACTAGGTTGACTGTTATGTACTACGTACAAACAGCACCTAGCTCTGCCGAGGGCACATTTATATTATACTAAAAAAATAAATTCACGTTGAAAATCTAACTTAAAATTTCTACTATTGACTATCATCAATCCTTTAAAGGAGTGGTTCCCAAACTTGTTTCAGGTGAAACCATCATATCACATTACTTTGTACTTTAAAGTGATTTATTCCATCTTAATTTTTTTTATACCTAAACTTCTGAGCCGCTTCGATGACTGTTTTTATCAATTAAAAACTTCCTTATACGTTATTTCAAAATTATTTATTATTGAAAAATATTGGTTGATAATATATTAAAACTTATTTTTCACCGGGAATACGTCGATTTCTGGGCTTGAAATTTTGTATTTATATCAACTGGAATAAGCTCTATCAGAATAACCTTTTATTTTTAAATTTTCGGACAGTTAATTATTTCATATTTTTTGTTTTAATAAAATATTTCGGAAAAAAATATATGAATACTAAAATGTTTTTTTGACCGTGAAGTCGTCACTTGTTCGGATTGAAATTTTTTGTGTGTGTTATCAGGATACAACTGTACCACCTATAAATTTTTTTAAATTCTAGGGCTGTTTTTATAAAAAAAGAAGAGTAATTTGTGGTTATGGTCTTGAAGATATAATTTTTTTAAATTTAAATTTATGATAATGTTCAAAATATTAATATCCGTATAAATGAATTTTGCTTAATTTTCTTGTAATACCGAGGATACATTGTTCATTAATTTCTTTGCCATTTTTAAGAATTTAAACTATCAGCTGCGATTTTATGTTTATATGCAAGTTTTCTTTGGTGTTTTAATATTTTCTATGATTTCACGTGATAATATTCTAATATTTTATTTTTTTCTTCATGATAATTATATATTCTTTATATTTTTTGCTGGCTTATTTTTTGTATAATCTGTCGTTAATCAAATGAAAATCTAGTAATAATACGAAATTTAACACAATTTTGGGTTTACTCCTCAAACATTAGTATACGTAATTTTTTATTAAATTAATTCCATTTTTTAAAATGTGTCATTATCACTTTGTAAATTTTTTTTCTTTGGCAGACAAAAATAAATTAAATATTAACATTATATATATTCTTTCATATATATCTTATATATAAAGAATCATTCAGTGTTGATTCAAATAGGCTGTTTTTAACATTTGAGTGAATATTTTTGTGTTGCGAAAAATATCTTTATATAGCCGCTTAATGGAATACATATAATTTAGTTTTCTTTTGCATAGATTGCATATTCACAATTTATTTTTTCAAAGTAATTTAACACGCATTATGAATTTTGAACGATATATATTTACTTTAAATTAAACAGATTTAAAATAAAATCAAATTCTAAAATAAACGATTATGATTGTAAAATATTGCTGTACTTTTTGCTGGAAATACAGCAATACTTTGTTGTAAAAATGTACAGCACTTGCTGTACGGACAGCAAAATACAGCATTGCTGGTACCACCTCTGGTGATGCATAATCACCAATATTCATATTTTCTAAGAATGTGAAAAATTGACATTGTTGATAGGTGAGCCTGCAATCCTTTAGAAAATATTTCTTGAAAGGCTGATAAATATATAATTACTGATTAATCAAATAATTATATATAAATCAGTGTTGTGACAAAATTTCGTAGAAATGTAGAATTTTTATCATTTTATGTAAAAATTTTAATAAATTTATTAATTATATTTTATTCCACATACGATTATTATTGTAAAAGTATTTTTTAGAGTTAAATTTTTTAAACTTTAAGCTAAATCAGTGATTCTCAACTGGGTTTATGACTGGGAGGAATTTTTTACATATTGGGTGCGCCGCTGCTGAAGCTGCTGAAAAGTATACTTATATGGCACATTTATTTTCAAAATGAAGTCAACAGTTTATTTATAAATTAGAAAAAACGTTGTGGGAATGGACAAAAAAAGCGTAAAACCTAAAACTACGCTAAAACCTTTCTCAACAAGGTAAGTAGATGGAAAGGCCAATAGTAACATTATAATTCCAATAGATATTAGTAACATTCCAAAGATGAATACAAACCCTTTCTACAAAATAATTATGTGACTATAACCACTGTGCCAGATAGGTTTATTGAACGGTTATAATCTGATGTTATATTGGTCCCAACTTATTAATTAATTGTTATCCCAACTGATGCGATAAAAATATTTTCGCCCAGTCGATCATAAAAACGCTTCAAGGGGGGCGCTATCGCCCAGGTTAAGAATCATTGGTTTAAATGGTTAAAACAATTTACAAAACAGAATATAAAACCAAACTATGAACAGGTTATATATACTATATACGTGTACGTTATACATGTACGTTATTTCCAACTTGGACTTTTTTTATCTAAAACAGTATATTTCTAAACTGCATATAGATAAATATTTTTATCACAGAGGAACAGTACTTATCAAATGTTTTAGCTTAACTAGATTAACTATATTTGTATTCTGTGTGTAGAGTTTTGGGTAATGTTGAAAAGTTTGAGAAACTTTGATTTTTATAATATATTATTATTTTGTAAATATATTCATTAAAAATTATGAAAGTATCCAAAGTTTACTACAATTTTTATCAATACTAATATATAATTAATATATTTAGTTAAAATTCAACACGACTATGATGTTAAAAATATGGCTAAATCAAATGCCAGAAAGCAAGGTTTTTAATTTTATTTTTTTATCGTGGTTAGGGTTGATATTTTTATATTTCAAAAACATGTAAAAAATTGAAATGGATTTTTATAACTTAATAGTGACAGGTTTATTTTAGAATATCATTATTATTGAAATGAGTAGTTAAAATATATAGATGTATTGCTGTTTCACTTTACAGAGGTTTCTAGATAGTACATTCTGGTTTACAGAATGACTACTTATTAATATGTGTCCTCAAACGCCTTTTTAATTAATTCAAAAGCAATTATAATTATAGGTAAAGATGAAACTTTTTATGGTAAACGATGTGTGGTTGATATTTTATATTTACATTGTATAGAAAAATATTTTGAACTCTGCATTTTATTTTTGTTATGAAAAGTATTTATTGATGGAAATGTAAAATTTTAAATGAAATATACCCGATATAACATTTTCCAACTTTTAATAAACCGTTTCGCTAATTCAGATTGTAATTATAATTATAATCTTAAAATTATGTATAATTTCAGATCGTGGTTACAGTAATAATTAGCACATAATGCTTTAAAAAACTATATTCTCTAGATTATATGCACCACACACTTGACAAAAATTTTAAAATTGATTGCACGTATAAGAAATTTGACCACTTACTTTTTAAACATATAATGTATGCAAAGTAAGTGCAATAGAATATAATTACATGTATAGTTGTGGATTTAAGTTGATGGATTAAAATTCAACTCTTTGGTGATGACTGAAAAAAATATGCATTATTTTAATATATATTATATTATTGTTACCATAAAATATAAATGATTATTAATTATCCTAATCTTAATCTTAGGTAAAAGTTCAAAATGGTTAGGTTCATCTAAAAATATGTGAAGAATATATGTTAAATCTTTCTATTTATATTAATAAATGTATATACATGTTTATATTACAAAATAAACAAATTTTTACATATGAAGTTGAGTATTATATATATTTTTTTATTTCTTTATCATACACTTTGCCAAGACAGTAAGATTATAGCAATTGTAATACATTTTTAGCAAAATTGTGCGACGTGTTTAAAAATAATAAAAAAAATTGTGAAGGTGTCGGATTTTGCAGATGGCAACTAATCTTAAACGATATTACAAAAGAATATACACCATATTGCAATTATTTTCAAGGTTTAAAATTGTATATAGTGCATATTAATGATTATTTAGAAGATAAATGTATAGTAATATCAAACCGATATGACTGTAAAGCGAAATCGTACTGTAGATGGGATTTTATTGCAAATAACTGCAATTTTTTTGCTAATCGTAAATAAAAAATTTTCATAAAAGTAATAATATTTTAGAAAATGTGTGCAGTATTTTACCCTATTATTTATGCACATACCGATATAATTGTATAAAAATTTTTACAAAGTGTACCGTTTTATGTAAGATAATATATTTATATTTTAATTTGAAATAGCTATATTATGTGAGAGTTACAATGTTATAAAATGCGAGAAAAGTTATGAATGTAAAGTCAGTCAAAAAAGTTGTGTAGAATTGAGTAACATATCTTAAACGTTGAAATTATCAACTATTTAGGTGAAGAGGAATTAATTGAAAAGGAAATAAGAGATGTAATTTCAGTGTATATTGTAATACATAATTTTAGTCAACCATTGTCAAAGTGTGCACATTAAGTCTCAATTTAAATTTGGTAGATGATATTAATCAATAAGTAATGTTTCATTTAGTGTATAGCAATGTTTCGTTTCGAAAAAAAATTAATGGATATTGGTGTTAAGAATCTTCAGATATTATTATATCATAATTTAGTTACTTAGAACGATGAATAAATATTTAGACGTGATGGCTACAACTAGATATTTAATCCCTTTAATTAAAGAAATTATAAAAATGAGCGTATTATTTTATATACTTTCTACAAAAATTAGTTTGTTTATACAAATGAAGGAGCTTTGACCATAATAAAGAATGCGACAGGAGTAATTATTACAACGGATCATGTGTATATTAGGAATCTTAAAATAGCGAGCCATTTTTGAAAATTTTTACATCATTCCTTCATTCAATATTTTACAATATTGTTAGGTAGTTATCTCGGTGGGTCAATCATTATAAACCACTGAGTCTTAATAGGTGCACCAGCGCGCGCTGAGGCATCTAAAGTAAATATTTTAATATAAAAAAATCTTTGCCATTAAAATATATATTTTTTTATTTTCTCTTGGAACCACTGGTTTAATTAAATTTAAAGTTAAAATTTATTAAATTTAGGGTTAATTCATATACACTATATAAATTTCCGTAGACATACTTTGATTTTCAAAATTTTTGAATTAATAAATTACATAGTCGTAAATATTAAATGAAAAATGGTTGTACGTTGATATTTCACATTATAAAAGGTGTATCTTCTAAGTTTCCGCACATTTCGAACGTATAATTCTAATATGTATTTTTAATAATTAATTAATAATTATGATTACATTTAGTTTATTTGTTACGGTATCAAATTTAAAATGTATTTTTACATTTCCATTACGGTACTAATTAATTATGATAAAATACATGTATTTAAAGTAATTTTTTAGTGCAAGGTATTCAATTCCGAAATTATTGGTAATTCTACAATACTTTAAATAAAAACATAATTGATAACTATCGATTCCTATTATAATAATCATTGTTTCCAAAGGTGTGATACTAGAAATATTTTTATGATGAGACCGTCTAAAAAATTTTCAAAATAATGCGGCCCGCTATTTTTGTATTTGAGTGTGACATGGCTGTTGTAGAATAAAATATATGTGAAATATTGCATGAATGTTAAATCTACAAGGTTAGACTGTATTTCCTTTATATTTACATGTTAAAATATTTTTAATAATAATAATAATAAGAGTGGACAATAGGGTGAACATATTTTTCATAGTAAATAATTATTTTCAGATTTTCTGGAGGGACAAGTAAAAATTTTGTTCGTTTCATTAATCTATACATCTGTACGAAATTTTACAAGTCTA
>LWCA01000668.1:0-21121 GCA_001642005.1 Intoshia linei | reverse complement strand
CTTAAATTTAAAGCCGTTGAGCGTGTTTTCATTTCTATTGTCTTTAAATGCATTTTTTTTAAAACACGACCGACTTTAAAACAAAAAACCGTTTTTGAATTTGAACGGTGGTTGGTTGATTGAAACGATTAACCGAAAACCGCTTTAAAAACCGGTTTTTATCAATCGGTTCCCATTTCTGATGCTATGCGATTTTTGTTTGTGTGGGTGTTCCACTTTATTAAAATAACTACCAGTCTTAGAATTTTATAAAGTCCATATTTCAATTACAATTTTTCCCGGGGGTGTTCGCGAACATAATTTTAACCACCCAAACTTACATCTTACGAGTCAAAAACACCAATTGTCCCTCTTTTTGAAAATCAAACGAGTTGGAGAATTTAAAAGTATATATACGTTGATACGCATTTTAAAATCAAAGACATCATAAATTTAAATTTAAAAAAATTATATCTTCAGGTCAAACACCCCAAATTACCCTTCTTTTTTTAATGAAAACAGCCCTAGAATGTAAAAAAATTTACAGGTTGTACAGTTATATCCTGTTAACAAACACAGAAAATTTCAATCTAAATAAATTACGACTTTACGGTTAAAAAAGCATTATATGCATATAAATGCATATTTTTTTTTCGAAATATTTCATTAAAACAAAAAATGTGAAATAATTAACGATACGAAAATTAAAAAAAAAAAATTAAAAGAGCTTATTCCAGTTGATATAAATATAAAATTTCAGCCCCAGAAATCTACGCATTCCCGGTGAAAAATAATTTTGAATATATTATCAACCAATATTTTTCAAATATTTCGATTAAAATAAAAATTTAAAATGTAAATATTAATCCTACAATTTTCATTTAAAAAAATTTATCTATACATTTCATCGATTGCCAGCACTACATGTGTAGTAATTAATAAATATAAGATACATATTTCTGCAAGCAATTCATCTTTGGCCAACTTTGAACCATCTATTCTGTAAATGCCTTCAAAGTTGATTTCTAAATGTAATTTAATCTATGCTACTTGTCAAGCAGAGCCGAACCTATATGTTCGGGATATTCTGTATTTTCCATTATGGTTCATAACATTGAGTATATATTAATTGCAAAAATATTAATTAATTTGATTTCAGGTACATTTACTTCATAAAAATGTTTAAGATTTTGAATTACAATGACATAATAAATCTGAGTATATTACATTATAATGTAAAAATTTGTCAGAAATGCTTTTATAAAAATTTTATTCTCGGCAAGTTAGCTGAAATACCACCGTAAATCGGGATGGAATGTAATACCAATAAGTATGATATAATAATATATTGCTATAATTTAAGAATTTAATGAAAGATTAAGTTATTTATTAAAACCTCTCATTTCGAGGCACTTGCAAAAAAAGTGCCCAGAACGAGGTTCGACTGAATTTCTCTATTTTGTTTTTAATAAATACCTTTATTTTCAATCGTAGAAATAAGACAATCAATTATGGTTAGTACCTTTTTATCTAAATATAATCTAAAATATGTCATGAAATAAATTAATTAATTACCATCAATATACATACTTTTGGAATCGTTTATCTACAATATAAAAGACATAAAAATAGGAAGAAATTCAAAGTGGTATAAAATGCAATATTTGTGTTACCATTTATTTAAAAATTAAAACATTAAGAATGTAATATAAACAGTTTAAAAACGAACATTCTAGGACAGTTTTTCTCAACGAATGTTTTATCACAAGAATTTGTATCTTCAATTTTATTTAAAAACGAATTTTACCGTTTATAACATGTTTTAAGAATTATTTAAATTTTATGACTTCTAACTTGATTTGATATGTACTGTGTACAAACAGTACCTAGCTGTGTCGAGGGCGGAATATTTTAATTCTACCAAAAAACTTGTCACAATTAAATAATCGTAAACTAATAAATCGTGATATCAAATATTACCATTAATTTGGTAGAATATTTGCGATTCATTTGGTTCAAGGTTTTTTTCCACCCGTAAAAGCATCCATCACTGAGTGCTTGAACATTTAATGTAGTGTCACTATTATAAATTTTTTAATCCATACAATTATTTCATTACTCAATAAAATAAAAAGTAATGGTAAACTTTTTTTTGTCTTGATCATCACAAAAGCTAACATTTTTTACAATGTGTGTTGTCCAAATTCGATTCTAATTATTATTAATATTATTTCATATATTATAATTTATATTTTATAATTTAAATATAGTTATTTATTAACATGTTAAGCGGTGGTTCCCTTCACTTTCTTCACTGTGGATAGGCATTTTGCTCTAATGTTTCTCGTGAGCCAGTTATTTGTAATGACTTGGAAAAATTTAATAATTATTAAATTTTAACAGTACAATCTCCTTTGCAATTTAACAGTCGATTTTTTCCTAGGATTAGAAATGGTATTTTGGATAAAATGTTATTTATGGTGAGATAAGTGGGATTTTTGAATTATAATGTAACGATCGTCTAGGCTTTAAGATAATCAACATCTAGAACAGGAGTGCACAACGTGCGACCGTGAGAGCGTTTATGTGGGGTCGTGGGCAATAAATTTGACCATAATGCAATATATCATTTTACTTCAAATTGAAAAGTTAAAATGAGATTTTATTCAAGGTCTATTTAAAATATTTTAATCAAAAAGTTACATTCTTGACTTTGCCCCAGTTTCTCAAATGTTAGCGAACAGCACATAAAATTAAGGCAGTCACTGATATCTTTTTTATGTCATTATTAATATTTACTTTTTTTTTTATGTCTTCCACTCTAATGTATCAACAAATCGGTTTTTAATAAAACTTTTTTCTGTTGACCAATTAATATTAATTATTTACCGAAAAATTAATAATTAATGTTTTTTCAAAAAAATATTAATAAAAGGAGTATATATTATATTTTTCAAATTTTTTTAAAATTAGGTATTTTCTTATGAAATCAGTCAGAAGAATTATTAATCTAAAAATTTAATAAAATGGGATGTTTCATAAAAATATTGGTAAAAGCGATTTTTTTCTTTAAGGGTTAGTAAAATTTGGTTTTTTATTCTAAATCTTTGGTAAAAATGGATTTCTTCCTTAAGAGTTGGTAAAATTTTGGTTTTTTCTCATAAGATTATATTAAATTATATGATTTAATGAAATATGTTGAAAATTGTAGATTAGCCTACAATCATCTAAATTTTCGTATTCACCCCTTTGGTGACCAGTCACCCCAATGAAAAGAACTGCAGTAATCCTAATATTGCTATTTATTCCGATTCAGATAAATGACAAATGTGGTGTTAATTTATATGAGTGAATTAAGGATTAATTTTAATTGAAAATTATTAATTAAAACTTGCTGATATTAAAATTTAAAGAAAACTATTTTATTAGACCTAAAATTTAGTTCCAGAGTAAACTTTTTCAATGTCGAAGTAATTTGGTGCAGTGGTAGTATCAATGAGAAAAGTAGCATTGTGGCTAAATTGGTGGAAAGGTTGTGCACCCCTGATCTAGAACCTATGTAATAAATATTAAAAATTCTCCTATAAAAATAAACAAAAGTTGATGAAAATTTTCCTACATTTTATTTGAATGTCACGGACCCCAGGCATATAATTTTGAACCTCAACCGGGAACCACTGTTTTTATGTATATAATTTATATTATTTATAAAAAAATCCTAGTTAGCAGAATGGGATTTTTTTCAGGACTAATTATTCCGTTAACAAGGAATTAGTATGTATAAATAAAACATTTTAATGATGACAGATTGGTGATTTTCGTGTACTTCACCTAATATTTAATGAGACCTTTCAATTTTTTTCCGTTGTATCTTTGTTGAAAATGTTTTAGGGTATGATGAAATTTATTTTTTATTTTAAAATGTTTCAAAAGCGTTACCTCTGCTTCTGTGATCATTCTGTTGATTTAACCGTATTGTTTGTAACACCCCATGACTTAATCGTTATAACTAATTATTCACTTACGTTTAGATGATTTGGTTATTGTAATTATAATTATATAATATTTATTGTGTATTTCTATTTTAAATATTTTTAAAAAAAATTCCACGGATCGGTATTTGGGAAAATCTCATGTAAATAAAAATTATAATGAATAATCATAATTCTAAAAAATAATAAAATTAAAATTAATAATAATTTTACCGTTCGAAACATGCTGAGTTTGCTTTCTGTTATTTTATAAGATAAAAATATTTTTGGTAGCTTTATTGCAAAATTTTCTATCCAACATTAAAGTATTAATTAAATATATTATATAAAACAGGGACAGGAAATGCGCATTGGGTATGGTGGTCCATAAAAAACATATAAATATATTAGTACCGCTTTAGTAAGTGTCCTCACTGTCGATCCTATTGTATTAGATACCCTCTTCGGGTCTCAACGAATTAATTACTGTTTGTAACATGGGGCCTCATTTTTTCAAATTGAGCATTAAAAAATTATATTCTTGAATATAAGTTATTTTGTGTGTTAAATTGAAAATGTCAAGTCAAGAACCTTAGAGAGGTGTCTAGGGTATATGCATGACCGTGGAGAGAGGCTATAGACACATGGTTTGTGTCTACTGGTTTTTATGATTATGAATGACCAATGCGATTTCCTATTGTTATTTTTAATTTTTAGACAATAAACGATCGATTAATTAGTCACTAACAATCTATGGTATTTCTATGCTTATTTTTTCAGATTTTACTGATACATAATACTTTATTCTAAATTCGCACCAATATTTTAATTGAACCTATTCAAATAAACAATATAATTGGTAGTTTTAGTCGATCTGTGCCCATATCTGTTATAAATGATTACTTTTATCTGCCAAATAAAAATAGCTTTTTAGTTCATTGTTATATAATTTACTATGCGAATAACGAGCTATCTAAAATATTACCCTTTAAATTAAAACTTGTAAACTAAACCAATTAAACAAATTACTTACATTTAGACTAGTTTTCATTTCTTTGTTTGCAAGTAGTTTTAATTTTTGCCAATTTACGCGAGCCTAATTTAAATATTTTAATAAATTGTAATAAATGCATTAACCTCTTGAATTGACTGGAAAATGTCAAAATTGTTTTTCATGAATGATTTACCCATTTCAAAAATTTCATGGTACAAATTCATTGAATTGTTGATCATTAAAAGAACCTATAATTTAAATTAAAAATTCAATTGTTTAATGTTTAACTGCCATTCCCAACGCAGGATCTAGAACATCTTGAGTGGACTTGTAAAAATTTAAAAGTAAACAAAAAAATTAATTTTTGCGTTGATTTAATCAAAAAATTAAAAATCATTAGAAATACTTTTGACTATTGACTTTATCACTGTACAAAAATGTGACATAAATTGTAGTTTTAAAAGTTGGATAAAGTTAGCCACTATTAACTATAACTTTAACTATTTGGAGGGTGTTTAATGGAAAAGTTGGGGATGTCTGCTTTAATGAACAATAAAAATAAGACTGACACATTCACTAGTCTCAAATTTAACCCGTTGCTCGATTTCTGATATATTAATTAAATAATCGCATTGGTATCTACTTAAAAGATTCAATTCATTATAATACAATTCCTAAACATAATAATTTACAATAAAATTAAAATTGTTCCATAAGTATTACACTAACAGATTTAACAGGGTTAACTTTTGAATTTATAAATTTATCTTGCATATTTTCTACTTTTAATTTTTGTTTTTCAGTTTTTTTTTTATTTTCCTAATTTTAGATTTAAACTTAAATTTGAGTTTACTAAACCTTTATATTAATTATTGATTTACATATATTTTCCAAAGGTTTTGTAATTTCATTTACTAGAATTTTATTCTAAAGTTCTTTTTATAATATTTACATAACCATTTATTACCGTTCGGATGAAAGAACTTTTGGTACTTTTTATAAAATTATTGCAAATCACTAATGATTGATCTATTATAATTATAATTATTTAACATAAATAATTTATAATATTCCACTAAAGATCCTATCCTATTCTAATCCTATGATTGAGAGATCCGAAAGGGTGAATGAAATTATAAAGAAATTGTATGTTTTAAATAAATTGTGAATTCACCATTTCACTTAAATTTTCTGCGAAAATTGATTTCTTTCGAAAATTTTGCTAAAGCAAGTTTTTAATTAATAACACTGTGCAAAAAATTGAAAATTATATTTGAGGATTTCAAAAGTATTTTCAGAATATGTTAATATACATAGTATAAACCTACATGTTGTATTTATAAATTTAAAAAAAAATTTATTAAGCAGGACACAAGTTATAACGATCTAAAGCAGTGTTTCCCAACCGTAGGGCCAGGCCCCATTGGTGGGGCATGACGAAATTTTTCGTGGGACATTGGAAATTTGATGAAGCCTGGGAAATATTACAAATTTATAGGATTATAAAAATTTTAGATTAATTTATTGTTAATTTTATATACTATTCTCAGGTTTATAAGTGGTTATGCGATACTTGATCCAATTAATTGTATTGTTAAATTATTAGAATGACAAAAAAACAAATATATCTTTAATAATCGTGAGCTATTAAATTCAAATTTAACTAAATTGATGAGTATATGGAAAATGACAAATTTGCAAAATTATCCGACTTTAACTACTTTTGCTAGGATTGCTTTGTTGCTATTTCCATACTCTATTTAGCAGAATGCGGGTTTAGTGCAATTTTAGACTTACTGACAAAAAAATACATAGACTACAAATTTCAAAAAGGGGAGCTCTACGATTAAAGCTTACAACCTTAGTACCTAATAATAATAAACTCAGAATTGTCAGCCTCAATTGTCTCATTAATTCTAAAAAATAAATACATTATTATTGTTTTTATTATTATTTTATTATAATTTGCTCGAATTTTTTATCAGTGGGGTCTAGCATAAAAAAGGTTGGGAAACACTGATCTAAAGCAAGGATGCCAACCTAGGGCCCCATTTTTTTCTATCTTTATAGATTTTATTTTTATCCAATTTAATATATTTTTATTTCTTTAATCCACGATCATTTTACTAAATACTAACAGTGGCTAGTAATTATCTGATTTACATTGATTATGTTTTGTTAATTATTTAATTCTCAAAGGCTTATTGTGATTTGATGCAAAAATAATTGATAGGATAGCGAAATTTTTATAGAATGGATGAATTATGAGCAGGGTCGTTGAGAGGGGAAGATAAGGGCATATCACCCGGGCCTACTATTGGCTCTCCATAACCCTGATTATGAGAAAAGTGTCAAAAACAAAAAAATTAATAATACCCCATAATCAGATTAACATTATTAGTTGAATTTTTAATGTGTACGTCTCACTAAATTATCAGAATCTACCATCCGGTCCGTTACCATGATAAGGTTTCCCACCTCTGTTCTAAATCAGGGACAGTACTAAAAGTACAACTTTGTTATTATCATTTTTATATTTATTACAATGCTTTTCAGTATTAGTAAAATTCATTTGAAATATGTTGATATTTTTATCGATATATTATAATATACTCTTTACATTAGTAGGATTATTAGTATTCTATATTTTTTCGGTTTATTTTGTGCCCTAGTGTTATCCTAACTTATATAATATGCTACGCTATTTTTGTTTGTGTGTGTGTTTCGTTTTATTGAAATAACTACCAGTCTTAGTATTTTATAAAGTCCACATTTCAATTACAGTTTTTTCTGGGACGTATAATAAAATACATTTCAACCTCCCAAGCTCACATCTTACGGATCAAAAACCCCAATTGTTCCTCTTTTTGAAAATCAAATGAGTTGGAAAATTTAAAAAAATATATACTCTGATACGGATTTTAAAATCATAAACATTATCATAAATTTAAAAAAAATATCTTCAGGAGCAAAACCACAAATTACCCTTCTTTTTTTAATGAAAACAGCCCTAGAATTTTAAACAATTTACAGGTGGTACAGTTGTATCCTGTTAACACACACAGTAAATTTCAATCCGAATAAGTGACGAATTTACGGTCAAAAAAGCATTTTAGTATTCATATTTTTTTTTCGAAATATTTTATTAAAACAAAAAATGTGAAATAATTAACGGTCCGAAAATTAAAAAAAAAAAATTATTCTGATAGAGCGTATTCCAGTTGATATAAATACAAAAGTTCAATCCGAGAAATTTACGCATTGCCGATGAAAAATAATTTTTAATATATTACATTGCCCAACAAAATAACAACTTTTTTTGAGGTGCAAGAATAAAATTTAGTGCACCTGGAAGAGATTTTTATTCTGAACAAAATGGTATAATCAGTGTTTCTGCATCACGTCCAGATTTTTTTTAAAATACGGCTAAAGTTCGAAAAGGTGCCTAAAATAGGCATATTTGAAGGTCAATAGAAATGTTAAATAAAGTACATATATGGATTATTATATATGATTGGAAAGGGAAAATCTTTGCGTTACAACTTACGAAATTATTAACCGAATTGAATACTATTGAACGAAATGTAGCGAAATATATGAAAAAAAAATATAATTATATTCAATAAGCAAATAAATGTTAGTGCATTCTACATGTATAATATAAATGTATAAGTTAGTTTTCCATTTTATATTAAATATAAATAAAAATAACTAATTAAATATAATATTTTTTATTAAACAAAATATAGTATGACATTAATTAATATATTATATATGTATGATGCTACATCAAATACATAGCGTTTCTAATTGTGTTTAAGATGGCTTTAAAAACCCCCTATGTTTGACATTTTTGCAACTTTACCGTCAATTAAAAAAAAATCTGGACGTGATTGAAAAATAATATTGTTATAGCAAAATTCTCTTTATTAAATTCAAAAAATGGGATCACAAAATTAATTTTAAATTTTTTACACAAATGTTAAAAATAATCGTGTGAATAATTCTATATAAATTTAATTGGATGTGAATTGAAAAGACATGTTTAAATAAGTTTGGAACCACTCCTTCATTCGAAACTCTTAAAAGAACAAAAAACTATGTACTACAGTGTAGTACTGACACTGAGATAGTGTCTGTTTATACCAAGTAGATAACAGTCAAGCTAGTGTTGTTTTAAATTTGTATAATTGTTATATTATTGTTATTACTCATCAATAAATTACATTTACCCGGTCCACAAGAATATAAGGGTTGGGAACGCTGTAGATTATTTTAATACAGTTAATATGTATATACACTTACTTTTAATTTAAAAAAATGAATAAATTACTGTCAACACCATATTCGTTTGAATATTTGTCCAACAGTTCAGTAATGTTGTCAGAAACTCTTCTTAATTCTAAATTAATATAAAGTTTAATGTGAATATTATTTAGAATATTTTATTTAAAATGTACTTTTAGAATAATTAGAATACTCGATAATGTATTCGTAGAGTTTTTGAATGTATTTATAAACATTTTCCAATTTTTTCTCTGTATTGTATACATTCTCACAATGCTGTGGTGTATTAGATATGGCATCCGGGAAATTGAAATTTTTTGCAGCAAACATTTGTATGTAAAATACAATTCAACTATATTATATTATCAATATTTAATTTAATTATTTGTTCATTTCTTGTATAAGTAAACATACACACTCCCATATAAAAACGAGAAAATAAAAATTTTAAAATTTTTATTATTTATTAGTACAAATGGTTGAATTGGCATACGACTTTGAATTTAATCCACAAATTCAGATTAGAATTGCAATGCCAAGTTCAAATAATGTAATTACTATGAACCTAGACCTTGGTAAATAATCTTACCATAGTGTTTAAGGTTAATAAAGACACAAATATACATTTTCGAATAAATAGGCAGTAGTTAGAAAGGTGATTGGTGAGAGATTTAACAAACAGAAACAAATATTCCATTATAAATAGTATAAACCATTAAATACTCACTGTACACATTTACCAAATTTAAGCATTATGCACAGTGAATCTGAAATAACAGAAAGTCTTGTTAGTGAAAATGTAACCGAAGGCTACAAGTCCAAATGGAAGCTAAATGTAATTTTCACGTTAAGTTAGGTTTTACAGTTTAGAGAAATAACAAATGGTACTACCTCAATACAGAAATAAGAGTTCATTTACAGAATCGAATGATAATAAATATTACCAATTATGAAAGAAATATTCTCACCTCCCTAGGTCAAAAACATTTAGAAACAATTGACGATAAATACATCAACAAACCTAAAAAATGTAATTTTTTGATGAATCCAGTTTTATATTATTATTTTATACTTGACCGCTTTAATAAGTATTGTATTTAGCTAAATCAATATTATCTAAAATGATGATGAAATTAAGAAATAACCGTTTATCTAAAATCGGTGAAGTCAACGTAGAAGGTATATAAAATTTATGGTTAGTGGACATGACATTTTTACTTTGTAAAAATTTTTGTAAAAATATAAAGACACTCATTATTCCATCCAACCAATTTGAAATTGACCCAATTTTGAACTTTTATTATTCATAAATTTAATTTTCTAATACGTATTTTTATGAGTTGTTTTTTCAAATATTTATTAAAATGAATATTTTTAATTTTCGAAAGTCTCGTGCGAAATATTAATTTAAATTTCACTATTTTCTTTACAGCAATTGATATCCAAATTTTGAACTAGTTTAACCTTGAAACAGCACCCTCGTTGGCCACTTTACAAAAGTATTTTTAAATAATTAAAAATACTAAAATTACCAACAAAAGTCAATTCTGCACATGTTCGTACAATGTATTTCACTTGAGTGATTTTTTAAATAAATTAATTTAGTATGTTGTATTGTTAGTATTATATAATTATAATTGTATTGTAAGTTATCTATCTTTGGATACTAAAAATTGTATTAGTTTGGTTTTTTTTTCGCCGTAAAGTATCAACATTGACAAAACTCAATTAGAATTTATTTAAGTAGCTATTTTAGAGTTCTTTTTGTATATTAACCATGTATTTACTATGTCAAACTTACTTAACTTACTAATCAACAAAATGGGTTTAAGACTCGAGAGTACAAAAATTTCCAAAATCGTTGATCCAAGGTGTCGTGAATTGTAAATATCATCAATATTCAACTTATATGTGTATTATACGTCTTAATAACATAAATTAAAAATATGGTAATAAAAAAATCGACTAAGTTCTTTACCAACTCAAGAACTTTTTTTTAAGTTTAGAGCAGTGATTATTAACTGGTGTGCCTCGGCGCACTAATGCGCCATGAGTAGAGTTGGAGTGCACCGCAAGGAAAGTTTAGTTTATTTTATGAATTTTTAAAAATTAGCGTCAAACTTTTACATTGACCATTATTTAATGAACATTTTAGTATTTACTATTACAATGTAAATACTTAAATATAATATTTAATCCTAAATTATATAATATGTTTGTGTGTGTTCCACTTTATTGAAATAACTACGAGTCTTAGAATTTTATAAAGTCTACATTTGAATTACAGTTTTTTCCGGGACGTATAATAAGATAAATTTCAACCTCCCAAACTCACATCTTACTAGTCAAAAACCCCAATTGTCCCTTTTTTTGAAATCAAACGAGTTGGAGAATTTAAAAAAAATATATACGCTGATACGAATTTTAAAATCATTAAAATTATCATAAAATTAGATTTAAAAAAATTATATCTTCAGGGCCAAAACCCCAAATTACCCTTCCTTTTTTTGAAAACAGCCCTAGAATTTCACAAAATTTACAGGTGGTAGAGTTATATCATGTTAACACACACAGAAAATTTCAATCCGAATAAGTGACGACTTCACGGTCAAAAATGCATTTAAGTATTCATATATTTTTTTTCCGAAATATTTTATTAAAACAAAAAATGTGAAATAATTAACGGTCCAAAAATTAAAAAAAAAATTATTCTGATAGAGCTTATTCCAGTTGATATAAATACAAAAGTTCAACACGAGAAATCTACGCATTTCCGATGAAAAATAATTTTTAATATATTATCAATCAATATTTTTCAAATATTTCGATTAACAATATGTAAAATAAAAATTGAAAATGTAAATATTGATCCTACAATTTAAAAAAATGTGCAGTGACCGTCTACGCATGTCCAATAAAGAAATATGGGTGAAAATCTATATGATTCATTCCTTCGCAATTTTTAAATTTGAAATTCTCATTTTCAAAACATTTTGAATAAAATTTTAATAGAAACTGAACAACGAAACTAAAATCACCTTGTTAGTATCATTTTTATATTTATTACAATCCTTTGTAATATTTGGTAAAATTCGACTAAAATATGTTTATAAAGTGAAGATTCGGTTAATTATTGATATATAATTGGTAATTTTAAGTATTTATTAAATTGGTACTGAATATATATCATCCCACTGAAAATGAAAAAATAGGTTTTTATAATATTATTTTTTCTGGAATTTATGCTATTTATGATAATTTTTAGGATTGGACTGTTTTTACTTTATTTTTAATATTATACATATTATCATACATATCAGACTTATACTCTAAGTCAGTGGTTCTTAACCGGGGTGTATAGATCTACTTTTATTTTTTAAATTAAATTAATAAAATAATTAGTTAAAAATTAATTATTAATTAATTAATTTTTTTCTAAATGAGTAAAATTACATAATTGATATTTTTATTATCAACAAAAAGATTACATATAAGACATAATTTCATCTTGTTAATACTTAATACGGTAAGTTAATAATTAACGCTCATTAAATTTATTCACAATCATTTAATAATCAAATTAATTTTGTATTTTCAACTTTTTAAGGTATACAATTATGTATTTTAATACATAAATTATCATAGAGTTTTAAACCTAATCTAATGATGTCTAAAAGAACACAATGAAATAACAATTTAGTATAAATTGGTTTTATTGGTCGTAATGATGCAGATGAAAAAAATTTTCTTAAAAAACCTAGGGCTCTACATTATGAAAACTCTCCTGGGTGCGCTATCGCCCACATTGAGAATAACTGCTCTAATACATGTAGATTTTCATAATATAGTTCACAAAGTTGAAATACATGTTAACATAGAGAAAGATAATACAATCAAATCTATATATAAAAATTTTTGTTAATTGCACTTTGTTACTATTGTTAACTTATGAATAAGTTATTGACAAGTAATAGAAAGGTCATATCAAAAAATCAACTAAAATTTGCATTTTATCCGATAATTAAGTTATATTTTGATATATATGATTAAATATAAATACAATGTAGTGGTCAAGATATTCATTTTATTAACTGTTAAATTTTAACATACATGTAAGTATACAACCTTTGTAAAAAGCACTGAGTTTTACTGAGATATTTAATGAGTATTTAGTTTTACTTTTACAGAATTATTGGATTTTTTTGAGTAATTTTTGAAACTTTTAAGAAAAAGTTATTTTAAAAACTATTAATTTTGCCAATCAGAATAGATTTTCAATCAATGCATTGGAATATTGCAGCAATAATTAAATTATCAATATCTGCAATTAGTGCATCAGTTGAAAGATTATTTTGTGCTGCGGGCTATTCACGTCTATTCGTAGAACTGGGATTACGCCAGAATTAATTGAAAGTGAATTTTAAAATAAAACAAAAACTTCACGTCTACCAAAAGTAATTTATAACCTTTTTATTCCTACCATTAAAAAAGTACATATTATTAAACTAAAGTTGAGTATTACATTACGTATTTGACATTAGTTATTCGTTCTTTGCAGGGTTTCCCAATCTGGGTTCAATGGTTATTCAATTAATTTAGAAAAATAATTTTAAATTTCATACAATACATTTTACAAATCACTGGTGATCCACATGGACCACGTTGAGAATCACTGCATAAGATTTTCTAAATTTTTAACATGATTATGTAAATACATTAACATGTAAATTAATTTAATTTATAAAGCATCAATCCTAACTTAATATATATTTTGTAATTTGATAAATATTTACTTCATTTTAGATTATCATGAAATCAACAAAAATACAACAATCGAACCAAACAACCAAGTTAGAAGATACAAAAAATTTAAGCACATCAAAGATAAAAAAACAATCAGCAAAATTCAGTAATTTATTATTTTCAAGAATTATTTTGATATAGTACGTTGGGCAAAATGTTCGGCGGTCCTCAAATTAGGATTAAATGATTTTTATCTCAAAGCGCCCCATTTTGTATACATTTAAGATAGTTCCATCACAAATATTACAGAAAACATGAAATTTATGATAATGTTCATGAAAAATGATAATTGGGGTTTTTGACCGGTAAGATGTAAGTTTGTGAGATTTAACTTTCGTCCAAATCCGAAGAAGGGTCTCAGGTACGGTAGGTTCGGGCTGCGCCTGGTCATGCCCACGTTGGCAAACATTAAGTACCTTAACTGTATAAATTTTGGAATTTCCTTCATATACATAACAAATATACAGCTATTATTAAAAATGGAACCCTTTCAAAAGACGAAAGTTAAATATATTAAATTTAGATCTAAAAACGAAGAATCGGTAAATCACAATTTTAAAATAAAGTATAATTTTGTAGAATAATAAAATAATTACTGCAATTACTGATCACATGGAAAAAACGTATGATAAATTGGATTTGACAACTACTGAATATAAAATAATACGAAAAAATTTAATTATGAGAATCCGCACCACCCCAAAACACGTACCACTTACCATTAAAAAAGCAATTTACATTATCAACAAAGTGGGTATTAGCATCTATTTTTATATATACATTTTGTAAATTTTAGGATTTGACGGAATAATGACAGATGTCAACGATTATAAACCATTCCAAGCAAATAAGGTATATACTAGATTTTAATTAACATAAAACTCTTCATAAAAGTTAAAAAGGTACGATTCTCATTATCTTTTCACTAATGATGTGAATGATCACACCTGAATTTTTAGTTTATATTTCAAACTACAAATATTGTTACTTTTATGGATTTACTCGACTAAACCGGATTAGATATTTTTAGAATTTTTAAATTTAGTCACAATTTATAAAAAAATTACTTTCGTTAACTTTTAATATAACAAAACAATCTTCTCAAATGAACTACAATTGTACTATATTAACCAATGGGTTAATGCGGAAATAGGGAAAGTGCTGCCGTATTGACGATTTGGTGTGGTTTTCTGAATAATTTAAATTATTATAAAATACTTTTTGGTAAAATGGGATTTTTCAGAAAAATATTGGTAATATCGGTTTTTTTCCTTAACCCTTTAGTGCTCGCGCTTTTTTAAAACATAATTAATCAATTAGAATTTAAAGTGTCACTTTTATTGCATTATGATTTATTGTTATTTTATAACTAAATTAATTTATTTCGCCGAGCGTGTAAGTCAAATTTCATTATAGTAGTAAAATATGCTAAAAATGTATCATTCACCCCAATCATCTACAATTTTCGTTTTCACCTCCTAATAAAATGATTCGCCCGTTATGATGACCACCTTACGATTGGATATCACATTATTAAAAAAATTATATAAATTTATAATATCAAAAATTCAAAATTTTATCTGGACAGACTAAGTCTCGAGGCCACGAAAATTAAAAATTGACTCATAAAAAAATCTCCTAACTGATGCTTAGTATCAATAATAACCTTAGCCCATTTTCCAATCCCTTGGAATGGCCTTGACTTGATATTTTAACTTGACAAACAAAATACAAATAATGTAGTTAATATTCACATGTCAATAATTTAATTTTTTGAACTGTTCAATTTAGAAAAATGAATATAGTATTTTACAAAAATTTCGTCGAGGCCCGAATAGGGTCTCTATAGTAACCATATATCAATTCCTTTCTTTTATAACGTTGTTTAGTATAATATTTGTCTGATGTTCCAATTTATTGTATATATGATATTATATGAAAGTAAGAGGAGTCAAGTTTTAAAATTCCATATTCCTAATACGGTTTTTTGAGGGGCATGTTTTATCGTAAATTTCATTTTCACAAATTGAGTCTTTTAAAAATACCAATTATAATTTTTTTTAAAATTATAACGAGTCGTAAACTTATAAAAAATAAATAATCTCATAAAGAGTTTAAAATCATCAACATTATGATAAATTTTAATTTAAAAATCGTCTAAAAATTACCCTTTTTTGTAAAAATGAAAAACATGCTACAATTGTATACAACATAAATTGTGGGATAAGTTTTAAAATCATAAACATTATCATAACGCGTAAACCGAAAAAATTACTGTTGATAGTTATATCCAGTTATACACACAAAAAAATTAAATTTAATTTGATAAAGCGACGTCTTCACGGTGAAAAAAGCATTTTAGTATTCATTTTATTTATTTCGAAACTATTTTATTAAAACAATATTATATTAAAGCTTGATTTAAATAACTACCCGTTTTAGAATTTTATAAAGTACACATATTAATTACAGTTTTTTCCGGGGGTATTCGCAAAAATAATTTCAACCTCCCAAACTCACATCTTACGGGTCAAAAACCTCAATTGTCTTTCTTTTTGAAAATCATACGAGTTGGAGAATTTAAAAATATATATACGCTGATTCGGATTTTAAAATCATAAACATTATCATAAATTTAAATTTAAAAAAATTATATTTTCAGGGCCAAAACCACAAATTACCCTTCTTTTTATAATGAAAAAGCCCTAGAATTTCAAAAAATTTATAGATGGTACAGTTGTATCCGGTTAACACACATAAAAAATTTCTGACAGAGCTTATTCCATTTGATATAAATACAAAAGTTCAACCCGAGAAATCTGCGCATTCCCGAGGAAAAATACTTTTAATATATTCAACCAATATTTTTCAAATATTTCGATTAAAATAAAAATTGAAAATGTAAATATTCATCTTACAATTTCAAAAAAAAATGTGCATTGAACGTCTACACATTTCTAATACAGAAATATGGGTAAAAATTTATATAATTCATTCCTTCCGAATTTTTTTCATTGCTACACTATTTATAATTTTTAAAAATTTTGGAATCACGTGAAGTATAACTTTGTTACATAGTAATTTTAATATTTATTACAATGTTGGTGAAATTCACCCAAAATATGTTTCTAAATTGCCGAGTCTGTTAATTATCGATACAAAATATTTGGTATTTATTTAGTTATAAAATGTAAATCTAGTTAAAATTACTAATTGACTCAAATTGTTTGGTTGATGTAAATCAATACAGTATATACGAGTATATCCATGTAATAATATACTATTTGACTTCCAAAAGATCGTCTTTATTAGAATCTCGTATAACAGACAATTTGATACGTGCAACAGGTACTTTTTGAATTTTTGCTTAAATATTTAATAAAATATATCAGAGTACAAAAGACACGATGTAAAATCGCTACTATTCAGATATTTGATATATCAATTAAACTCAATAGACGGCGATACACTCTTCCAATTGATAAGATTCTTACACGATTGTTATAAATACCACATAAAAATAAACGTACGTGGTAAATTTCTTTAAATTAATCAATTTAGGAAGATTATGTTGTAATACACAAACTTAGTGAAATATTTTTACCATATATATTCCAACCAAACTCCACATCAGATCCACAAATTTTAAAGAATTATAAAAATATAATAATATTTTTAATCAAAAATTTTGAATCAGTTTTTATGGTATGTAATTTGAAAACTACAGATAATATAAAGTATAGGTGTCAGTAGGAATGCAAACAGAAATTTTGAAAAAAATGTACAGTTCAGATAAAGAAAAATTAGATTATATCCTTTTCACGGAACATTTGATTGAATGGTAAAAAATTGACTAACAATCTTAATTATTATTAATCAATTTAGCACTGTTAATATTACCGATACGTATCCTAAAGCCGATGCCAATTCACTCATGAATATGAGATCAGTAACGTCGTCATTTACATCTTTTGAATCATACGTATCCATGTTTGAAAAAACCACTAATTTAGCCATAAATGATAATTTATCAAATTTTACGACGAAACAAAAAAGATCTACCTCATCCTTGAAAAAAAGACAATCAAAAAATAATGGAAAAACGAAATATAATAACTCAACACAAAATTCCCTTGACAATTATTTGTACAGTTCAAAAGGATCCGCCAACAGTTTAGATCAGTACACTACAACTTCGTTCAAAAACGAAATAAATATTTTAAAAAAAAGAAATGAATCGTCAAATATTGATGATTGTTCAACTCATAGTGAAGTTACATATGGAATGCATGATGAAATTGAACTTTAATTATAAATATTCATACATTTTAATTTAAAATAAACAATTAATCGTCTTTTAAACGAACTACATCTCCATCTTTAAACGCTGGTGTTCCTGTGTAAGGGCACCGGGAGCATCGAAATGCGTCTCCAAGGTAACACTAAAAAAACGTAAAAAAGTTAAAACCAATATACATTTCCGCAAGCTGATTTGACATTTTCTAAATTTTTCAATTTATCTTGCGATTTTGATTCTGCAAGTCCGCAAGTACAGTCTTTGCATGTACGAGATTTGGTGTTTGAATCTGAAATTAAAATGAAAGTTAAATAGTAATTAAATGCCTTTTGAAATAGGGACATTTAAATCTTCCTGTTTTAATAACTCGTCGCTGTTTATGAATTCAGTATCATCCATAGTCCATTCTAATTGCATATCTACACCTACTAATAAAAAATGGTTAAAATTGTTGTGTACCGGGTTTAGGAGTATTTTCAAAATTTTGGCAAGTTTCAACCAATTTTTCACAAGTTTTATTTTTGTCAACATGGTTTTCATTAAATTTAATCACTCTGTCATTTTCTGCATCCGACCAACTTTTACCATGAATTGTAAAATATCGAAGAGATGCAATCCAACAAATGTCTTGTTGGTTGAATGGATAATATCTCGTTGCAGTAATAAATTCATCTGAATTGAAAAAAAAATTTAAAAAGTCAACGTTAAATTCTTCTCTAAATTTCAGACCATTCTTGGCATCAAAGTTTACTCCCAAATCATTTACAACTAATGCTTCCCAGAATAGTCCAAGTTCTTTATTATTCATTTTTTTTAAATTATTTTTGATTATAAAAATTTTTCCTTTAATATTTAAAGATTTTAAATAAACAGATTCCAAATAATCAATAGATAATTCATCACATATTAATAAAAGGTTATCAAATGTATCTAAAAAAACAAAATTCTAAAATAAATAATAATGGAACCTGTCAAAGAATAATCACATAAATACGAATTATAGCTATATATCCTATTTTCACCAAATTTTAATGGATACCTGGTTTGACAATTATAACGTTTATAATCAATTAAAACTAAAGTTGTCATTGTATTGTGAATATTTTTTAGTAACTAGAATCAAATTATTTATAAACAATAAACTTATTTGTCAATACATTGGTCAAATTTTAGACTGGATAAAATAATCCAACAGTAAATGTTTTTCTAGTCTATTAATTCTCTAATGAATATACACGTTTGAATTTAAGCTACAAGTGAAAGCGCAAATCAGTAGCATTGACTACACTAAACTATAACTTTATTATTACATTTTAGGAATATAAACAAGACTTCAAGTAAAACTAATAATATTAAATTAAATCATTTATAGATTGTAATCTTAATAAATATTATCTCCAAAACGTTACTAATATATATTAACTATCGATTTCAAAAACAAAATTGAAGATAGATCCTAAAAATAAAAAAAATGAATCACATCGACAAACCTTGTTTTTTATTGAAAACCGGAAAATTGGTAGTGAAGATTTCAAGTTTGATCATTGATTTTGACGACTATGTTACCTTTCATAATCCTGAAAAAAATGGACAGCTGAGCAAAATGCAATCCTTATTTNCCTCATGTTTTATCGAAAACCGGAAAATTGGTAGTGAAGATTTCAAGTTGGATCATTGATTTTGACGACTATGTCACCTTTCATAATCCTGAAAAAAATGGACAGCTGAGCAAAATGCAATCCTTATTTTAAATTTTATGGGACCCACAGCTCGATCAAAAATTAAATGAAGATGTAAAGATATTCAATCTGTTACTCAAATAAAATTGAAATTAAACAGATGCGAAGAAACAAATCTCATCCATGAAAAATTGAGGTTTCAGGAAATGAAACATAATATGGGTGAAACGGTCGATTAAATTCGTGTATAAATTGGAGTCAATTGCAAATATATGCAAATTTGATAATCAAAAAGAAAGAGTATTAATTCAATTAATTGCAGGAATTAATAGTTCATTCCTTCAAAGAGAATTATTGTCAAAGCGAGATATATCTCTAGATGAAGCAATATATTGTTGCAAAGATTATGAAATGTTAAATACAAAAAAAAATCTAAATTCAACTGGAAAAAAATTCTGTTATAAATGTAGGGGACCGTTTCACCCCTCGTTTGAGTGTCCGGTTAACGGAACCAAGTGCACGATATGTGGTATGATGGACCACTTTTCAAAATTTTGTCTATTTACAAAGGTAAAAAGAATAAATAATGATTAATTGGGGGAGAATATAGAAATTAGCTGTAATGAAGAATCAGTAATCTTAAATTATATAATAGATACTGGTTCGAAAGTTAATATAATTAATTACAGAACTTATAAATATTTTAATGCTGCTCCTTCCATAATTAAGTCAAAAATTATTTTGAGATCTGTAAATAATACAAAAATACTTAGTATGGGATATATAAAATTAAAATTAACAAAAATCAACTCAATCGAGGATTTTTATTTAATAAAAAATTCAGATAATATTATATCTTGTAGACTAGCTATTAAGTTAGGATTTATCAAGACACGGTCACAGAAAAACATTAAAGTAAAACAAATTAATAACATCAAAAAACATATTTGATTATAACATATTGAATTTAAACGAAAGAAAGTTCAGAAATTCCTTGAATAATTTAATGGACAAATATAGAGATATATTTAGCGAATGTCCAGGAAAAACGGAAATTCGAGAACATGAAATAAGAACTATACCTGGAAGTTCTCCAATATGTATAAAACCG
>LWCA01001025.1:0-13226 GCA_001642005.1 Intoshia linei | reverse complement strand
TGATTTATAATAAAGTTACAATAAAAACGACATTACTTATGAAACGACTTAATAATTTAATCAATAAAACATTGAAAAAGTTTAATTTATACAAAAAGTTAATTAATTATAATATTAACACGTATAATAAACTAGATTTTGTTAAATTTAGATTGCAAATTGTGATTATTGTGTACCGTTCACCTAGATTTAGAATGTTAATACATGTATGAGATGAAATTTTACTCAAATTTTCACAAATGATCAATTCATTGAGTATATAATCATTAGAGCAATTATTCCGTCTTAGTTACAATTCATTTATTAAAAAGCATATTCTCCCTTGTCGAAAAAAATTTTCGACCTACTAATTGTACGATAATTAAGATCAATATACTGCGAATAAAAAACAGAATTAAAATTGTTGTTTTTTAAGTTTTTGGAACTGTCCGATTTCTCAATAAATAGTACACACAATGCACACAAATATTAATTTGACAAAAATTATTTTTATTTAAGTAAGGATTATTATATTCTCAATATATAAAACTTTAAACATACATGTATTTTATTTTTTTATTTTTCATAAAATATTGCATTCCAGCTTATTTGCAATTTTGACTAAATTTAGTTAGTTTGTGAAAATAGGCATCCAATTTGTAAAAACACATTAAATTAGTCAATTATAATTTGCAATTATGTCAATTGGATAATATTCAAATTGAAAAGTCAACAAGAGCTTGTTATATTGAGTTCGAATTATGAGTTATTTTATTACCAAAATACAGTTCCATATTATTTTTAATGTGTTCATTGAAATGTATTCAATGTTATAAAGTAAGGAGTGACCAACATTATATTACATTACTAGCTTGACTGTTATGTACATACAAAAGCAGCTAGTTCTGCCAATGGCGAAGTTTTAATTACGGATCAATTTAAGCAAATCTGATTTAAAATGTAAAATTTCAGCCACACCATTAGTACAACAGCCAACAACATTGTTCCAATGTAAACATTCGTTTATAAAAAGTCTGAAGTCTTTTAAAATATACATGTAAATCCTAACTTATATAATATGCTACGCGATTTTTGTTTGTGTGTGTCTGTGTGTTACGCTATATTTAAATAAATACCCGTCTTAGAATTTTTTTAAAGACCACATTTCAATTTCAGTTTTTTCCGGGACGTATAATAAGATAAATTTCAACCTCCCAGTTTCACATCTTACGGGTTAAAAAACCCAGTTGTCCCTCTTTTTGAAAATCAAACGAGTTAAAGAATTTAAAAAAATATATATGCTGATGCGGATTGGAAAATCATAAACATTATCATGAATTTAAATTTAAAAAAATTATATCTTCAGGGCCAAAACCACAAATTACCCTTCTTTTTTTAATAAAAACAGCCATAGAATTTCAAAAATTTACAGGTGGTACAGTTGTATCCTGTTAAGACACATAAAAAATTTCAATCTGAATAAGTGACGCCTTCACGGTTAAAAAAGCATTTTAGTATTCATATATTTTTTTTCCAAAATATTTTATTAAAACAAAAAATGTGAAATAATTAACGGTCCGAAAATTAAAAAAAAGATTAATCTGATAGAGCTTATTCCAGTTGATATAAATATAATTCGTAATCAAATTTACACCCTATATATGAGTTGCACAATTAATTAAAAAAATTGATTAGGAGAAAAAGAAATGTTTAGAAAGTGACAAAAATATTAAGAAAAAATAATTTAATATGTGTGAAATTAGCATGAAATAAAATTCTAAAATTTTTTGGTTACGAAATCGAGTAAGTTTCATATCAAGTTTCGTAAGAATGTTAGATTTTTAATTGATAATAAGCATAATTTTAAATGTATATTTTGTCGCAGCGGGAATGCGGTTTCCCAATGGTATGTAGACCAGTGATTCCCAGCATGTTTGTTTATTACATTAAACGGCCCATATTGTGATTATTCACGTATAATTTGATTTTAAAAACAATGTACACATGAAAAATCTTTTTTATTAGTATTAAATTATTGAAAAAAACTTACATAAATTACTATTATACATAATACAAAAATACTTTTAATATATTCAACCAATATTTTTCAAATATTTCGATTAAAATAAAAATTGAAAATGTAAATATTTATTCTAGAATTTCGAAAAAAATGTTAACTTACTGTATACATATTTTAAATACAGAATTATGGGTGTGAATCTCATAAATTGATTTCTTCAGTTTGTCATGTTGTTAGCTACTAAGGTTTTAGTTCGCGGTTAGCTTTAAAGCATATCACTAACCACCATGGGTCATTGTGAACAATTTACGCGTTCGTCCAATAATTTAAAAATCTGAATATCAAATTAAACAAGTGATATTAAAATAAGATGTGATAATATTTCGCTAATATTTATATATATTATTAAATATTAAGTGGTTTGTCAAAAATATAATTTTTACTTATCGGTCGGCAGTAAAAAAGTTTAGGAGCCTATACTAAAAGATTGATTAATCTTTCTATTATTCTATTTGGTAATGTGAAATGTACAATTTCTTTTATTCTGTACGAATTGAATAAGATTAAGAACCTAAAGTAAACACAACTCAGTGCAATTAAATATATAAAACTATTAATATTTTGGCATCAAGTCCATGATTGTCAGTTTCTTGCTTAGATTTAAATTAAATTGAATAATAACAAGTAGTTAGTAAAGTTTGAAATATCCAAGTTGGTTAATATAAATGTATTTTAATTGTAATTAATAGTAAAAATTCAATTCCATTCGATTTATGCGTGCTTTATTACATTTAAACGAAATCCATTGGTAGCAATATAAATGATTTAATTGGAAATTTAATAAGTTTTGCAAGACATGTGTATATAAATATAGAAAATTAGACCATATTTGGCATTGATAATTTGATAAGTTTACATTTGTAATATTTGTATAAGAATTATATAATATAAAAATAAGTATAAGAATATTTTAAAATGAAACAAATTTCTTCAAAATTAACAAACCTTAATATTTCATTTAACCGATACTTAGAAATCGACTAAATACAAAAGTATTTAACATTAAAATTAAATTATAGAATACATCAATTATTGGATAATAAAAGAACTACTCAACTGTTAAGATTAAATAGACTCTACAATGATGAATGGTAATTGAATAAAATTTATAATTTAAGACTAAAACTCATTCAATGCGTTAATATAGTTTGATAATTCTTTATTGACATTTATTTTTAAAATAATATTGATACATAAATTGTACTTATTATAAAATTAAATATTGTAAAACGTGAATTTAGAAATACCTTGGTCAATTAATAAAATATTAAATAATAAAAATCAAAAAACAATGCCAAATAATGACATACAAGTAGCGCCCAATAGTTTTTGTACTCAGTACAATATAAAAGACATTTTGCCAAATATTACAAGCGTTAATCAACTTAGCCCCGCCCAGTTTTGGGAGAATGGAATAAATTTGAGTAAAAAATACTTAATTTTAAAAAATTCAAACGATGAAACAATTGATAATCTCAACTATTTGTCGGATAAAATTACAAAATTGAAACAAGATTTCGAGAATAAATATACATGTCAAAATTTAAATTTAAACACACATTTAAATAATCTCGATTTTACCAAATTCACCAATTTAACATTAAAAAATCAACCTTTTACTCAAAATTTACACTACAAAAGATTACTGCAAAAAAATTTTCAAAATACTCATGTAAAACTTTATTATGAACAATTGTCAAAAATGTATAGTTTTAACGGGCAAATTAATTCCAATAAACAAAATTATTTAAAGAATGATGATGTCAAAATGTATAATGATCTTACTGTTTACAAATGCGAATTATGTTATAAAAAGTTTAGAAGGTCCTCTACTCTTAATACTCACATGATGATACACAGCAACATTAGACCATACACATGCCACTATTGCGGAAAAAGTAATTATAATCATTTATTTATACAACATGCATGTATAGATATAACATCCAAGTTCAGTGACATTTACCCACATTTTGACAATTAGGCGGTTAAATATTTTGATCCATCTATGATTATAATATGACACAAGTAGATTGAAAATAAAGAGACAATTTAATTAAATTAAAATGAATGAATTAATATTTCAGGTTCTTACCTAAGAAACTACGGTAGATTTAAATAAACCAAGGTCTAATCGGTCCGATTATTAAAAAAATTTTAATTTAAAGGAGGGTCGTGTTAAGCCTTAAGGAATAACTGAGAACCAGAAATTACATAAATATTAGGATAATTTTTTGCTTGACGACCGTATCGACTATCATTAATTGAAAATTTTCGAGATCCTTTAAAGTTTTTATTAAAATTATGTACTCCTTCAAAACAGTCTAGCAGCTGAATTAGCAGTAGGTTCAACTAATGAAGGTTTTTTTCAATAAATAAATAAATGTCAATTATTAGCTTTTCGTTTTTTTACTACGTATATCCAACTGCTATCCCTACCAATGAAAATTTTTTCATATACATGTTTAAAATCAGAAAAAAATTAAATTTTAAAAAAACAAGATTGACAAACAATAAAAAAAAAACACTTGTTCAAAATTAAATTGAATACAAAATAAATTAAATAAATTACTACTTTGGCGAATTAACCAAGGCGTATCGATATCAATATCAAGGGTAAGTGGTAAATTGATCGGTCCTATAAATCTTAAACTTTCCAAATAAATGTATAAACTAAAGCTAGTACAACCGCTTAAGAACAAAGTGACCTATTAAGGATAATTTGATTTAGATCCAATTAAGATTATGAATAATATTTATCAAAACAAAATATCTCGTTAAGGCATAAAATTAAATTGACAATGATATTCGGAATATACTTCAAGTATATTAATATGGTATATATTAATTTGTAAAATATAATAAATAATGATAATTAACTAACAAGAAAATAACATTAATTAATATAAACACAAATAATTAAGTAATTAATAGTCTGTAAACTCAGAATTACTAATATTAAAATTCCAGTAATTTCAAATTTTCTACATTTATATACGAATGTGCAATGTGTAATTTTCATATTTGCATTAAATAATGTGTATAAGTAGAATCAAAATGCGCAATTCTTTAAATGTACATAATAAATAGTGTATCACACCATCTAATAAATCTTTAAATAATTCATTCCAATTGAAATACTTTTTTAAATATAATGTTACCTCTTATAAATGTATCATTTATTTAAATTTCATTTTATCTCAAAATTAATATTCTTTTATTTATCTTTTAAAGTTGATATTAAATGTTAAGTAAACTTTTTTATAAATTTGAAAAATAAATGTAGAATATTTAATGTCTAATTTAATTCAAGTCATTTAAATTGTAGAGTTGTACACTGAGGTATAAGCTATTTTGCAACTAAATAAACATATTGTCCGTATGTGAGTGCACAATACTCCGTATGGGGATGCACACTAGTTCGTATCTAGTTGGACAATAGTGTTTATTTAGTTGTACAATAGCTCGTATCTCAGTGCACAACAATGTATAAACGATTTTATCAAAGTTAAATATTGCCGATAAAATGAAAACGTGATTAAAATGTGGTCCGGTTTGATTATATTTCCTAAAGGTTGATGGATTCAATGAATTTTACTTTTAATTTATGTATACCAATTAAAAAAATCGATATACAAGGATACCTTGCAATTTAAAAAAGTAAATTGACTATCGACCAAGTAATTGACATTAGCTTAAATGGCCGAAATTTTCCAATCTGACTTGTTTCTATTTTTCTAACGCAAGTGTGATACAATTTGAAAATAAATATATTTTAATTTATTTCAATTTTAACGACTAATTAAATGGCTAAATTAAATAAATAATTATTCATTTTTTAATTTAGGATTCCATCAAAAATCAGACATGAAGAAACATACGTATATTCACACCGGAGAAAAACCATACATATGCAAAGTGTGTTTTAAAGCATTTAGTCAATCGTCAAATTTAATTACTCATTGTCGAAAACATATAGGATTTAAACCATTTCAATGTACTAAATGTGTAGATTCATTTGGATGTAAACTAGATTTAAGAAAACACAATGCTTCCGTTCACCAATCATTAAAATAAATCACTGTTCTAATATATAATAATAAATGTTGATAATGTTGTTTATATTACAGTTATATATAAGTTCTAGGTTGACTGTTATGTACTACGTACAAACAGCACCTAGCTCTGCAGAGGGCACATTATTTTACCAAAAAAATCTAACTTAAAAATCCTACTATTCAATATTATCAATCCTTTAAAGAAGTGGTTCCCAAACTTGTTTCAGGTGGAACCGTTATATCACATTACTTTTTATTTTAAAGTGAATTATTCCATCTTAATTTTGTTGTTAACTGTTGTGTAAAGAATTTAAAAAAAATTTATCCCATTTTTTCAATTTATTAAACAAAATGTGTATAATATTAAAAATAAAATAAAAACAGTCCAATACTACCAATTGTCATAAATAGCATAAATTCCAGAAAAAATACAATTATAAAAACCTATTTTGTCATTTTCAATCTGATAATATATATTCAGTACCAATTTAATAAATACTTAAATATACCAATTATGTATCAATAATTAACGAAATGAGCACTTTATAAACATATTTCAAATGAATTTTACCAATATTGCAAAGTAATTGTAATAAATATAAAAATAAAAATAACAAATTTATATTCATTTTAGTAATTCGTTGTTGTAGTTTTAATTTAAATTTTAAACAAAATTTTTGAAAATGAGAATTTAAAATTTAAAAATTGCGTAGCAATGAAAAAAATTCCGAAGGAAGGAATTATATAGATTTTCACCCACATTTCTCTATTGGAAATGTGTAGACGTTCAATGCACGTTTTTTTTGAAAATGTAGGATCAATATTTACATTTTCAATGTTCATTTTAATCGAAATATTTAAAAAATATTGGTTGAAAATATATTAAAAATTATTTTTCACCGGGAATGCGTAGATTTCTGAGGTTGAAATTTTTGATTAATATAAAGTGGAATAAGCTCTATCAGAATAATTTTTTTTTTTAATTTTAAGACCGTTAATTATTTCAGAAAAAAAATATATGAATACTAAAATACTTTTTTGACCATGAAGGCGTCACGTCAGATTGAAATTTTTTATGTGTGTTAACAGAATACAACTGTACCACCTGTAAATTGTTTAAAATTCTAGGTCTGTTTTCATTAAAAAAAAGGGTAATTTGTGGTTTTACCCCTGAAGATATATTTGTTATAAATTTAAATTTATGATAATATATATGATTTTAAATTGTCGAACTCGTTTGATTTTTAAAAAAAAGACAATTGGGCTTTTTGCCCCGTAAGATGGGAGTTTGGTGGTTTAAAATTTATTTTTTAACACTCGGAAAAAACTGAAATATAAATGTGGACTTTATAAAATTCTAAGACTGGTAGTTATTGAAATAAACGATAACACACATATACAGTGTGCATTACACACACAGACGAATTATATGAAGCATATTATATAAGTAAGGATATTAGCTATTCATGTTAAAAGGGATGCATCATTTTTTGATTGAATACCATAATATCGTTATAAAAAAATATATGTATTTGTGATTTTGGAAACAGCATACTATACTATATACCAAGGTGTCTCAACATTTTTTTCAGAAGAGCCACATTTTATCAATATAAAATCATTTGGAACCATTACGTGGCACAATTTTTATTCTATTGCTAGAAAATTTATAATTGGTAATAATTGAAATCTTATTAAAGTTTGTAATGTTCCTAATCGTAATAAGCTCCAATTGTGAATTTGGTTAGTGAAATTGGTTAATGAATTTATTCTTTTTTAGAATTAAAAAATTCCACCCACTGCAGCCTAGGTACTTTTTGTACGAAGTACATCACAGCTAAGCTAGTACGTTAATAAAAATAGTTATTTTTATTATATTTAAAATAATTGGACAATTTGGATCTACTTATTGTATATCGAATTATAGTTAAAACCCTAAAAAATCGTCACAAATACGATGAATTCCTAACAAGAATAAAATTTTATATACCCTAAGTACATAATCTTTTCTTCTATCAAGAATTTTGGATGAAGCAATCTTAACAAAACTGAAATAACCAAATTGTATCAAAATTATACTAACAAAGTTAACTTGATTCAAAAATATTTGAAAATGCGAAATTGCGTAGTAATGATAAAAAAAGTAAGAAATCAATTTATTAAATTGAAATCCATATTGCTGTATCCTTACCTATATAATATGCTATGCAATATTTATTTGTGTGTTACCGTTTATTTCAATAACTACCAGTCTTAGAATTTTATAAATTCCACATTTCAATTACATTTTTTTTATGGGGCTCTTAGCAAAATAAATTTCAACCTCCCAAACTCACATCTTACGGATCAAAAACCCCAATTGTCCTTTTTTTGAAAATCAAACCAGTTGGAAAATTTAAAAAAATAGTTTTTATAATTTTATTTTTTCTGAAATTTATGCTATTTATGACAATTTTTATGATTGGACTCTTTTTACTTTATTTTTAATATTATACAGTGTATAATATACACACATTCTGTCTAATAAATTAAAAAAATGGGATAACAATTGTTTTTAAAATTCTTTACGCAAATGTTAACAAACAAAAAATTAAGATGGAATAATTCACTTTAAAGTAAAAATAATGTGATATGACGGTTTCACCTAAAAAAAGTTTAGGAACCACTTCTGTAAAAGATTGATAATAGTGAATAGTAGGATTTTTAAGTTAGATTTTTTTAGTAGAATAAAAGTGTCCATTTGGCAGAGCTAGGCGCTGTTTGTACATAGTACATAACAGTCAACCTATTTTCAAATATATACAGTCAATTCATATTTTTTTTGAAATTGTAGGATGAATATTTAAATTTTCATTTTTAATTTTGTGTTAATTGAAAAATCTTGGTTGATATATTATACACGATAATAATTGATATAATAACATGATAATGTTAATATTAATTTTTTTATTAAAATTTAGTTTAGATGTGGAATGCGTAGACATCTGTGTTTCAAATTTTAGTGTTTTCAAAATAATTGGAATAAATGGTATCAGAATAATTTTTTTTTTAAATTCTAAGAGTATGAGTTAGTGAATAATTTTTTTAACTCTTTGAAGATCCATCACTCGTACTCGAATGAATAAAACGTTCGATGAGAATTTATCATGTTACCAATAAAAATTATAAAGAATAAATATTTATAAAGATGCTATAATTCTTTTATAATGATAAATTATAGATTTTAGTTGTAGCATTGTAGAATCGCGTGGTTATTGCCTTCATAAACTGTGCAACATACAACAGTAATGCTTTTGGCTCAATGCCTTTTTTATTGAAAATTCAAGTACGGAAGGAACTTATTCTTCATGAAACCTAAAAAAATATAAAAAAGTATTATTGGTACTACCATTGTTTGAATAAATATCTATCCATTTACCCTATACTAGAATTATAATAAGTATTTATATTTTTAAGTATTATATAATTTTATTTTTAAAATGCCAAGTTTTTTTCGATTTGCCTAAAACAATTAATTTCATTTTGTTGCTGGAATCAATGGCGTGAGAAATATGCCGTAAAAAATTTTATAAGTCTTATTAAATTGCGTTTGTTGAATTATGCTTGTTGTCATTGTTTTTGTTTTATTTATATTAATTTGTTATCGGAGTTAAACAGTAGTTTAAGTTAAATTATAATTTAGGATAATTATCGGACTTAACGTTGTTTTTTTTGCTAAAAATGTACAGTGCCCAACATAAGTCTTAGCCACCCCAATTGTAATTAATTTAAACACTCCTGGTTTATGATTTAAGAGATTTTCTTATATCATATCTAATATCCTTATATAAGTTAGGATTACTAATATTTAATATTCCATCATTTATTTTTAATCACTGATACAATTCTTCTGGGCAATGAAGCATACAACCCTTAAATAGTTTTAAGAGGTACTCGGTCCCATTCATCGTGTATATATCTCCATAGTTCTTCTAAGTTAACTGGATGTAGCTTATATACCGTATTTTTCAAATTTTTCACAGGTCTTCAATAATGTTTAAATCTGGACTTTGTACCTGTCAATCTTTTAATTTTTTTGTACGATTACCCCTTACAAATGGACGGGTTGTCTTTGCTGTTTGACACGGTTCACAATCTTGTTTTTTCTTCAATCCATCTAAAAATATTATTCGTTTGCTTTTATAAGGATTCTTTGGTATTCGTGAGCATTTATTTTTCCTATACACTTTATTAATACTCTTTTTCCATTTGCCCTAATACCACCAAAATCATATTTTACTGGGTATTTGTAATACTTATACTTATGTACGTTAATAAGAATTTTGTTTTTTACTTTTTCGAACTTATACTCTTTCTTTTGAAAATAATTCAAATCAACTGTCATCAGTGAAGCTTATATTTTTCCATTGGTTAGTACTTGGTACTTAATACTAATACAATACAACAATACTTGGTATTTGTTACAGACAGTAAATTCACTACATATAGCAATGAAAACACGTAAGAAATATAAAAATGTCATCATATACATAATATATTAGCAATTATATAAATCAAGCAATTGATTATTTCAACCAAAAAAATACTGCCATTGTCGTAATTGGGAAAAATAATTTAACGAAAGATATATTGAAAAGCCGTAATTTTCCCATAATCATAGTATACGTATGTGTATTAATAGTGCGCTACACCTTAGAGTCTAAATTTAGACAATGGATTCTTAACATTAGGTACCGGAACCAAAAGGGGTTCCAACCAATTTTTAGATAAAAATCAGTTTGCAGCTATATTTTTGAAACTTAAATGAAGTTTCAAAAATAAAGTTAAATATATTTCAACTTCTGTTTATTAATATATAACACATTTAAATATTTTAATATGTAAATATTAACATGTTCAAAAAAAGAGTGATGATTATATTCGTCATGGATTCACTAAAATAAATGATATTGTTAAAATTATGATGTTATTACAGTCCAACAAAAAAACATTTTTTTGAATGCAATAGTTAAATATAGTGCATCTGGAAGAGTTTTTATTCTGACCAAAATAGTGAAATCAGTTAATCTGCTACACGTCCAATTTTTTTAAAAAATAAATCTAAATTTCGAAAAAGAGCCTAAACTAGGCATATTTGAAAATCATTATATATCCTTACTTATATAAAGTAATTTAGTTAAAAATGTATAAGTATTTATTCATTTTTATGTTTGATCCAGTTTATCTCAGAAAGTAAAAGGATTCGAGTTTTTACAATTCCATATTTCTAGTACAGCTATTCGAGGGTAATGATTTATCGTGATTTCATTTTCAGAAATAGAATCCTTTAAGGTCAAATACTCTAATCATCATTTTTTTTAAATTCAAACGATTCTTATATTTATAAAAAATACGCAATCTAATAAAAATTATAAAATTATCAACGATATGATACATTTCAATTTTATAATCTTATATCATCATGTTCAAAACCCTAAATTACCTTTTTTTGAAAAATGAAAATAGTCCTACAATTTAAAAAAATGATAGTTGATATAGTTAGATGTATATCCAGTTAACACACATTAAAAATTTCAATCTGACAGAGTGACGCCTTCAAGATCAAAGAAGCATTTAGTATACATTTTTATTGAAACTATTTTATTTACAAAAAATTTGATTTAATGGTCCTATATTTAAAAAAAGATTATTCTCATACAGCTTATTCTACTTAATATATACACAAAATTTAAATCTAAAATCTAGCAAATCTATATAGCACAGTGTTTCACAACATTTTATATTGCATTATCTATAGTATAGTACTTATTTTGATATTACCACAATATTTTTTTAACTGCACATTCTATGGTGAGGTGTTTAGAATAAGAGCGATATAAATATTTTCAAAATAGTAAAATAAAATAATTTCTTAATTTATAGAGCTCATTTTATTTAAAAAAAGGGCCGTTGGGATTTTGACACTGGCTTGAATTGAACTTAATGAAAATTTAACTTGCACAAAAACATCACTATCCCAACACTGTAATTAATTAGAAAATTAATTTTTTTTAAATTCTGGAAATGTTAAATTTTTAATTAAACGGAAACACACAATTTAATTTTATGCATTTGTAAAGGATACTCGGCTTTTCCACACCATTTTTTTTTATATTAAAATGTTATAAAGCAATATTTAATTATTACATGACTACATGTTATTATTTTTTAAAACTATTGTCATTTAGAAAAAATTATATTTTATACGTTTTGTATATCCTAACTTACATAAAAGGCTACGCGATTTTTGTTTGTATGTATGTCTGTGTGTGTGTTCAGCTTTATTTAAATAACTACCTGTCTTAGAATTTTTTAAAGACCACATTTAATTACAGTTTTTTTCGGGACGTATATTAAGATATATTTCAAACTCCCAATTTCACATCTTAAGGGTCAAAAACCCCTGTTGTCCCTCTTTTTGAAAATTAAACGAGTTGGAGAATTTAAAAAAATATATACGCTGATGCAGATTTTAGAATCATAAACATTATCATAAATTTATATTTAAAAAAATTATATCTTCATGGCCAAAACCACACATTCCCTTCTTTTTTTTGAAAACAGCCTTAGAATTTCAAAAAATATCAATCCGAATAAGTACGACTTCACACTCAAAAAAGCATTTTAGTATTCATATATTTTTTTCCGAAATATTTTATTAAAACAAAAAATATGAAATAATTAACGGTCCGAAAATTTAAAAAAAAAATTATTTTGATAGAGCTTATTCCAGTTCATATAAATATTAAATTTTAACCCCAGAAATCTACGCATTTCCGGTAAAAAATAATTTTTAATATATTATCAATTAATATNAGAGCTTATTCCAGTTGATATAAATACAAAATTTCAACCTCAGAAATCTACGCAATCCCCGTGAAAAATAATTTTTAATATATTATCAATTAATATTTTTCAAATATTTTGATTAAAATCAAAAATTGAAAATGTAAATATAGATCCTACAATTTCAAAAAAAAATGAGTATTGTACGTCTACACATTTCCAATGAAGACATATGCGTGAAAATCTATATAATTCATTCCTTCGGAATTTTTTTCATTGCTACG
>LWCA01000434.1:0-27566 GCA_001642005.1 Intoshia linei | reverse complement strand
TCTATCTTTCCTGTGAAAAATTAATATTTTATATCCCTTGGTTGATGTTTCATAAAATCATGAATATTGACTGATTTTTTGTCTTAATTTCAATACGAAATTTAAAGCTTTTTTTATGACTAGAAACTTGGCTCGGTCATAAATTTTAATAATATAATTAAATAAAAACGCTGCTCCTAAAATAGAACAATGGAGGTTTCCCAATAAGTATTTACACTTGTAAGTAATTTAATTTAATATCAAAACATTTACTTTTACTTATTTTAATCTTATATTTTAATCGATAAATTTTTCATTATGTCGAAATTATGATGACCTATGCGATTTACAACTGTTAATTTCAATTTTTAGGCAAACAACGATTGATTAAACAATGTATAGACGTCTCAATTTTAAAAATAATTTTTATATGGGCTTGCATTTTCATCTGGTCCGTGCCTATTGCTGGCTCTCTACGGCCATGATTATACCTTGGTTTTTTTCAGAAAATATTCACTTTTGTCTTACATGGGCAATTTTCCCTGATATTTTACACTCATAAACACGAAAAAATTTCAAATTATTTCCATTTTTATTTATTATAGCTAATTACGTCCCTGTTTAAAAAAGGTTGAGAAACACACAGTCTAGTTTTAATTTAAACTGATAATGAATTATTTGATTTTGACCAATTTCGATTTTCTTGCAAAATGTTTTCATATTTAAAATGAAATTTAATCAAGAATTTCGGAATTGATTTAACACATCGAATTTGGTTAAAATTAAGATAGTGTATTATAAATTTTCAATTTAAATGTATTCTTTGATACAAATAATAAAATTAACGTTTTTGGGTAATTTTTCCTTTTAAAATGTTTCGTAAGCCAATTAATATGACCATTTAATTATTGTTAGTAAAAAATTAGCCTAATCCAATATTATTGAATATGTGACAATTTTACTTGACAGTATATTTTAAATCAGGAGTCGGCAACCGTTTATCCTATTCAAAGGACCACAATTTGCTAAATTTCAATCAGTCACAAATACATGTGATGTATGAGGAACAAACTTTTTTTTAAATTTTAAATTTTTTTATAAATAATAAAATTCCCTTTTTTACGAGTATATTATTGGACTATTAGTAAATTATTCTAACCTGTAGAATTCTTATTTTAGAAAATGACCAAATATTTGGAAATGGTTGTTGAACCCTGCATTGAACAATTACTAAAAATATATTTTACTAAACTTTTACTGTTGGATTAAAATTTTTATTTTTAATTATAGACGTTATTACACGAATTCAAGCATTTTGATATTGACATGTTATGTACTTTGTTGGATACTTGTGGAAGATTTTTGTATTTGAACCCAGAAACACATAATAAAATGAGAGTTTCATTGGTTATATTTAAATTTTATTGAAATAAATGTATTTTAGAATGTATTAAACAGAAAAAAAACAGTTCATGTTTACTCTCCGGAGCAAGTTTCAATGATTGAAAATTCATTTTTCCAGTGTAATCCGCCTGAAATTGATATTCAGTCCATCATAACGTACACTCCACTAGAACTGTATATTAAATATTTGATTACTGGCGAAATTACTTTCAAAAATGTTAATATGGTAATGTCATTCTTGAGTATGATTTTGATCTTTAACAGTTTAATTATCATTATAAACTATTTTCGCCTATACCAATTAATAAACATCTTAAAAGTTGGCGATATCTCTCACATTGGTGATCGATTATCTGTTACCCATATATTAATTTTTTATAATTAGTGAAATTGTGGATTTTACGTGGTATAATGTAATTGTAAAAATATTTTTTTTGTTGAAAAATTTTATTATCCATTGAGTCAAATATTCATCCTCGAAAACGTTCAACGTCTTATTTACTATTTTTTTATATTAAAAGTTAATTCTAGATTATTAAAACATTACGAAAAATTGATTGGAAAGATGAAAAGGTATTTATGAATAAACTAATTTAATGTACAATTAGCTTATACTATTTCTCACGGGAATATTTTGTTCGCCGTGGAATTTTCGCAATAATGCAATTGTATATGTAGCTCACATACTCAAATATTTTTTTAAGTATCATCCGGTAAGCAGATTAATACATCAATATAAAATTACATTTTAGAATTGGGTTGTATCTGTTATCGACAATATAATTGAGCAAATAAAATTGTTTTTGGAGGTTTTATTTAAATTTATATTTTTAAATTAATGTATCTTAGATTAAAAATTCAAAGCATCAAAAAACGATCGCTCTGTTGTCATTATTTTGCTGTGTTTATCACTGTAAACTTATTAACGAAGCTACAGTTTTGAATATATTGTTTTGGATGATTAGTTTTCCAGGTTATAAATTGACTATTAAAAATGTTTATTTTACTTTACAGAAGCTCAACTTAATGAAATGAGTATATTGGATACTGAAGGAAATACTAAACATGTCATTACAGACAATGGTACATTGGAAACTATTATTTTTCACATCAAATTTATTTGTCACATTATTGAGAATGTTGGGAATGTTTTTAAAAATACAGCCTTTGGAAAATTGTTTAATATTTTCATCGTTTATTTCGAGGTTATATTTCTTTTTATATTTTAAAAGTTTTAAATAGAGGTACTACTGGAAATCAAAAAGTATGTATCAAGATTTAATGCCAATTACTGTGAAATATATTTTGATTGATACCATTAAGGGTGTTTACTCGAATCGAAGAATGGCTATAAATTTAAATCAAGTTAACGATAGATTAAATTCAAATAATGTCATGGTCGATTATAATTCTGATCAAGGTATTCATTTGTTTTTAATTATATATTATATTCATTCTTTTAGATAGTAGCTTTGTTTATTATGGAAAGGTTTTTAACTTTTAATAATTAAAGTGTATAATTTTTTATTTAGACTGATAGTTCTTCTGATTCTGATAGTGTTAAATCCGATGATTCTGATAAATCTATCAATTCTTCTTACAATGAAAATGAGCAGTATGATGATGAATTGGCTGAACGGGAAATTCAGGATCGCCAATTTCAAGATGAATATGATAAAATTGTTAGAGATTCGATTGAAGTTGTAATTTTAATTCATATATACTTATGATAAATTAAATGAAAGTAAGACTTAATTTTTATGTCTTTGTTGACTTTATGACTAAAAGAAACAAAACATTTTTTATAACACTTTCATTATTATTCTTAATGTCAATGGAATGTTTAAGTCTTAAACTTTAACAATACATGGATATTTAGAACAAATCAAAACGGTCTGAGACGTTTGTACCAATTAATTCGCATTTAATTGGCAATGATGAAAATTCCGGTATTTTATTATATTTAATTTTGAGTCAAATGAATTATTTTTATTGAAAATTATGTTTAATATATTATAAATATTATTATATATAAAATATTATTTAAATATATGAAATTGATAGATCGATGGCTCCCTATTGAGTCACTTGTTTAATTTGTGATACCATAAACCGTTAACATTATTAAAATTTTAGCTCAAAAGAAAACATCAAATTTCATATTATTAACAAAAGAGTCTGGGAAACAACAGGTAATTTTATATTATCCTTTATTGACCGATTTGGTAGTGGGTAAACAATTTCGCTTTATATATAGATATTTTTATAATTTTTTTCAAAAAACGCAATGTTTAAATTTTTTCGCTACATAATTAAGGATTATTGTTATGCTAATTAAATATAAATATAATATTTAATTTTTTACAGAAACACGATATTTTAATTCCTCAAGATGATGAAATTACAATAAACTCACAGAAAAGACAGAAATTGGCTTTGAAGGAGCAGCAATTTAAGAGAGATTATGTTTTACGTGCGCAAGAAAGACAAATGCAAAATGATGACACTAATTGTATTTTTTTATTTTAATACTTTCATCTTAATTTTAGCTGAACTCGGTAAAGCATGGTTTGAACATTTCCACGGTTAATTGAATTCTAAAGAAGAAGAAAGCAATTCTTCAATTCCATGATTGGAATTTCAGAATCAATCAAGAATCAATTTGCGTATATGAATTAGAATATTTTTTTCAATAAAAAGTTTTTTTTAAGTTTTATATTATTTTGGACTGATTTTATTTTTACCCTGAAGGACTCAAATTCTGAAACTAAAAAATATATATCATCATTTCTGCGATAAACTGAATTAGAAATTGGGTTTATTTAATTCTACGACTCAATTTTTTAAATATATGGTAACACAGACATTCAATTGTATATATTTAAAGCAGGGGTGCACCACCTTTTTACAAATTCAGTCGCAAAACTACTTTACTCATTGATACTATGACCGCAAATAATTTACTTTAAAATTAAGATAGTTTGAATTCATTTTGAGAAAGTGATCAAAGTCAAAAATATTTTAAATTTCCATTGAATAAAATCTGATTTAAACTTTTTTAATTGAACGTAAAATGGTATATTTCATTGTACAATAAATCAACCACAAAATTTAAATTTAGTCATTTTAAAAAGATGACAACATTTATTATATTTTAATTACACACATAAATAATGTAAATTTTGTATTTTATGAAAAATTTGAATCGACTCAAATAGATCCAAGTTTTGAAATTTCGAAAATTTAATCCAATTTGAGAAACTGGGGCAAAGTCAAAAATAAAAATTTTTTTATTTATATATTTAAATTTCCCTTGAATAAAATGTGATTTAAATTTTTTTATTTGAAGTAAATTGATATATTGCATTATGTATATATATAAATATTGCGTTTCACGTCTAAATAAATTAGAATCGTGGAGAGCAAAATAACATACATTCAGATAATATATCTAGAGCATAAAATAGGCATAATGACCTAATCGTAATCAACAAACCCTATCCGTTGATCAGAAGAATGTTTTTATTAATAAAGATAGTTAAAAGATTACTGAAAAACTGATTTACGATATAAATTGACATTAATCGAAATACTTACAATATACGACTCGTACATAATACATATTTCCCGTTATATATTAATTGAAACCGATATAGTTGTCGTTAATTAATACTTCAATCAAGAACATGACAAGCATTTCCAATAAATTTTATCCAATAATACATATGTTATTTGATACGCTAGTACATATAGCACATTTCATTGTTATCATTATGAAAAATACAAAATTATATGAGCTAATCATACACATATAATTTAGTTATGCGACATATCACAAACATTTTAAATTTTATTAATACAAATTTGAAATACATTCAACATTAATTTTAAGATAATGACAAATTACAAAAAGTTTTGGCAGTTTTATGAAGAATTGGAAGAGCGTGAGGAAAAAGACATAGATGTTGAAAACCCATTCGAACTTAGCAATCTTAAGAACAATCAGTACAAGGCTGAATATTATAAATCGTATATTTATCATTATTAATATAGTTAATCTTATTTTAGAGATGTTATATTAAAAACAATTAGTTTAGAATACCAAAATCAATTTGAAAGCAATATCAAGAATGATGATGGTTCAAAAAAAACACTAGTTTTAGATTTGGACGGTACATTGATCTTCTCCAGTAGATCATTTAAAGAACATTTTGATTTTACCGTATCAATTTACGGTAGATTATATTATATCATTATGAGACCACATCTAGTGGAATTTCTTGAAACAATGAACCGAATGTATGAATTGGTACTTTTTACTGCTTCTTCCAAATTTTATGCGGATTCCATTATAAAAAAATTTGATCCAAACAATGTGTTATTTAAGAAAAGGTTTTATAGAAATTCGTGTCAAAGGTTTACGGGCGTACTAGTAAAAGATTTGAATAGGGTAGGAAGAAACCTCGAAAATATTATGATTATCGATGATCTATTGCAGGCAATATCTTTTCAGGTAATGATTAGTTTAGAGATAATTTATAATTTTATAAATTAGAAAAATAATTGTATCATGATTAATAAATGGACAGGTGAATCAAAATTAGACAATTCTTTGATCATCTTGGCAGCCTTTCTTAAAAAAATTTGCGATACAACTGTTGATGTGCGTAAAATTATCTTTGATACCTTCCATCGAATACATGCAGATTAATCATTGTTCTGTTTACAATTAAATAAAATTAATAATTATGCATTGTTTTTTCTTTGTCATAACTCTGATAAAAATATACACTCTGATACGAATTTTAAAATCATAAACATTATTATACATTTTACATTATATCTTCAGGGTCTTTTAGAAATCACGAGTATTTTTTTTATTAAAACAAAAAATATGAAATAATTAACGGTCCGAAAATTTAAAAAAAGATTATTCTGATAAAGCTCATTCCAGTTGATATAAATACAAAATTTCAACCCCAGAAATCTACGCATTACCGGTGAAAAATAATTTTTAATATATTATCAACCAATATAATCAAAATATTTCCAATTAAAATAAAAATATAAAATGTAAATATTGATCCTACAATTAAAAAAAAAAATTTCCACTGAAAGTTTACAAATGTTAACAAAATTAAGATGGAATAATTCACTTTAAAGTAAAACGTAATGTGATATGACGGTTCTATTTAAGAGAAGTTTGGGAACCACTCCTTTATAAGATAATAATAGTGAATAGTAGGATTTTTAAGTTAGATTTTCCACGTAAATTTATTTTTTTGGTATAATAAAAATGTGCCCTCGGCAGAGCGAGGTGCTATTTGTACAAAGTATTAAGCAGTCAAGTTAGTTAAATTATGATTTAGATAATAGCGATATTTAATAATCATTAAAATGGATTAAAAATACAATTGTTTTGTACGTTTTTTATACTTGTATAAATTAATAATACACTGAGTGTATAAAACTCATTTAATTTTATAAATATTGATAATTTTTAGTGTCACTGATGTCACAAATTTATGCCGTATTCGTGGTTAAAATTTCATAATGTAATTTAAATAATTTTGAAATATTGAAGTTTAATACACTTTCTGTTTATAGTTCTTTAAACTCTTTAATACAGCTTAGTTAAAAATTTCGTTTATATCCTATACCTATTTACATCTTTTCATCAGAAATATACGGTATAAAGTAGATTTAGTAGTAAAATAGCTTAACTATTGTATTTATTATTAATTAATGTATTGAATAAACGACGTAAATGTTTCCTATATGTAAAGTCTCAGTTACGTTAAGTACGCAGCATAAATAACTCAAATTTGAAATACGTAAACTTGCACAATAAAACAGGTATTACAAACTTGTACAATGCCTTATTTCGATTTAAATGCATATATGATGAAATTATCATTATTTAATTATACTCACAATTGTCCAAATTTTAAACTAACTCTTAAATACAAAAAAACCACGTGCAACAAATGTATGTATTATGTAATTAAATTAGAAATAATGATTAGTTTAATCGACGTATATTCTATGGAAGGTATCAAATATGATTTTTCGTACATCAACGTTTTCATTGTAAATTTTTTTTAGAAAAGCTGCCAAGATGACCAAAGAATTGTCCAATTTTGATTCGCCAGTCCATTTATCAATCAAAATACAATTTCTTTTCTAATTTAAAAAATGATAATTATTAATGATAAATAATGTATATTTAAACTAGTTATTACCTGAAGAGATACTGCCTGCAATACATCATCAATTATGATTACATTGTTGAGATTTCTTCGTACAATATTCAAATCCTTTACATGGATGCCCATGAGAAAATGACAAGAATCTCTATAAAATCTTTTTTTAAAAAATTTATTATCTGGATCAAATTTTTTTATAATGACATCCGCATAAGATTTCGCTGAAGCTGTAAAGAGTACCAATTCATACATACGGTTCATTGTTTCAAGAAATTCCACCAAGTGTGGTCTCATTTCGACATAATATAATCTACCGTGCGCAGTTATGGTGAAGTCAAAATTCTCGTTAAACGTTTTACTTGCAAAGATCAATGTACAGTCCAAATCTAATACAAGTGTTTTTTTTAAACCATCTTCATTATTGAGATTGCATTTGTATAAGTTTTGATATGCAAAACTAATCTTTTTCAAAATAACATCCCTAAAATATAAATAAAATGGTATAAATAATGATGGATTTACGATTTATAATATTCAATCTTGTACTGTTGGTTTTTATAACTGCAAAGATCGAATGGGTTTTCTATATCTATATCATTTTCCTCACACTCTTTTAATTCTTCATAAAAGTTGCAAAAATGTTTGTAATTCATCAGATCGTATATTTAATGTTGATTCTGTTTTAAATTTGTATTAATGAAATTTAAAATAACTTGTTTGTGATATGTCGCATAAATAAATTACATGTGTATGATTAGCTTTCATATTTTTGAATCATTCATAATCCTTACAATAAAATGTGCTATATGTTCTAACGTGTCAGAAAGTTTATGTATTATTGGACAACATTTATGATAAAAGTTTAGTCAAGTTTACGCATTGATTGATGTATTAATTCACGACAAATCCATCGGTTTCAATTAATACATAACGGGAAATATGTATTATGCACGATGTATACATTTCGATTGATTATATTCTAAATCAGTTAATCAGTAATCTTTCGACATTTATTAAAATAAAAACATTCTTCTGAAGAACAAGTAGAGTTTTTTGACTACGATTAGGTCATTGTGCGTATTTTATATTCTAGACATTTTATCTGACCATAAGTTACTTTTTCTCCGACTTAGATAATATTTTTTAAAAATCCCTCTTGTAAAAAGGTTACCTATGAACTCCTATGTTATTACCCATATATCCCTGGCCTATAATCATTAAGATCTACTTTTTTAATTTGTTAATAAGACCTATTACCTGGCAATGATGGAAAACTTCCTATGTATACTAAAATTATCGTATATCAAATGTTGTATTACCATTCCAATTGATTAATGCCGTGTAAATAGTATTCAAAAGCAATGTGTAGAGGTCCCTACAATTTTCGACTACCGGCTCTTCACAGCCCTGATTGTTAAAACCATATTAAATCGACTTATTCTGTAAATAAAATAGCTCTGTTCAAAACAATAAAAGATTAATTATATAATATTGAATGTAATACAAATAATAAGAAATAATATTTAGACATCAAACTATTTCTTGATCTTCGAGTTAGACCAGTGGTTCCCGATTTAAATAGTGTACGGACCCCCATTTCAAAATATTTATTTTTTGGACCCTAAAGGATACTTGAAACATAAAATATTTATGAAAAAGTTAAAGGTTTTTTTTCTTGCGATTTAAAAAATCATGTTTTTCAACAAAAATATTAGAAAAATGGGATTTTTTATTTTTAAGTTAGAATAAGCGGTTATTCTAAGATTTGGTGAAATGGTGTTTTTCAAAACAATATTAAAAAGTAAACATTTTTTTATATTTAATTTGAATCTTACGGACACCAAGCATATAGTTTTTTACCCCAATCGGAAATCACTGACAGTTGTTAAACGTTACAACCCACAAAACCAGACTTGTCCAAATTTGATATTAAACTAAGAAGGTAAAAAATAAACGGTAAATAAAGTGATATTTTGTAAAATTTCTTAGAAATTAATAAAATAAACCACGAAAAATTTAATGCGAAATTACTCGTCCGTGATACTATAATTATATTATATTATAATTATAAATTAGTACAAAACTACAACGAAAAAAATAAAAGTTTACTAAGTCGTCATCTGTAGAGAAAAATAAAATAAAAGTAAAATTTTATTTAAATTACATTACAAAATAATATCAGCGTCTCGACAATTTTTCACTTCTAATATTTCCGTTTTAACTTCTGGTGATATAATGTGTAGGTTCTCATTTAATTCATTTATTTGTCCAGGAATAACAATAACAATCTACAATTATATATTTTAAAATTAATTAATATAAAAGTTTCTCAAAATAAGTAATTTACCGTCTTATCAAATAAAAATAACACAGACCAACAAAGTGTAAGTTATGAGTCCTAACTTAGGACATTGTACATCATTTGTAATTACTAATTAGGGTATCGTCAAGGCTTAAACCAAAGTTTCTTAAACGTTCATTAAGGTTTTGTATGAGGAAAATTAAAGCTAACTGGTGATCCATTAAAAAATAACCTAACCATCGATATTTTTTAACATTAACCGTTAACATTGAAAAAATTTCAATAAAAGGAGTACAATTTAATAAAAATTTTGTTGATCATAAATTTTAAAATTTCATATAAAAACTTACCGCTTCAACGTAATCATCGTGTTTTTTAATGTGCTCGACTTTTGTACAAAACTTTTTAAAAAATTTAGAAGCATTTATCTTTCCATCATTGACCAAATCGACTAAAAATATTATATTTAATTTTTTTCATGTTACTGGGTATATGCACTTTAATTTTCATATTGGCTCTGTTAAACTTTATATGGCTTGAACTTTCCAACATTTTAGCTATTTTCAGTGCCTATATTTTGATTAATTAATAATAATTTATACATTTCGATATACATATAAGACATTACATTACATTATAAGAGGATCGCGGACACATTTTGTTGATCTATGGGAAAGTGATGGATGCGGTATTGATGCAATTAGAACCGCGATGTCTTATAACAGATTTTTATTTTTGTCCAGGTGTATTAGATTTGACGACATACACACTAAAGCAGTCATTCCCAACGTGGGGCCTGCGGACCCCAGGGCCTTGTTGTTTTCAGGGTGGGGAGGAGGGCTGCTGACAAAAATTTGAAAAAATAATTAAAAAGATAAATTTTTGTTGTTTGATTTTTAAATCATCCATAGAGCTTCCATAATAAAAGTGAAATTGAACTTTACTAATTTATATTTAAATTTCGCTCTTTTCGTGTTACATTTTGATTTTTTCTTAATATTCGATTCATACACTATACTTATTTATTTTCTACTGTCACGCTTATATTAAGGTAATTATATTTTATTATATAAGATTATTATTTAATATATGAAATAAATTTTATTTTATCTAATAAATCATTTTATTAATCATGATTCAAACCATGATGTAAACCTGGTAAAAAAGTGCAAAAAAATATCAAAAAAAAGGAAAAAAATATGTTCCTTTGAAAAATTTTGTTACTCAAAGGATTGATGAAATGGCAGATGATATTGAAAAAAAATTGGTTCTTCTATTGAGGATAAACACATTTTCTTTGCAGCTTTGGACGAAACCACCATTATGAATAACAACGATATTTTAAAGGCTTATGTAAGATTCTGGAATGGAAATAAGTTGGTAGAAGAAATGTTATTTACCAAGAAACATTTACGTGAAAAAAAAATACCATTTGAAAATGTGATTGGTTGTTCCACTGATGGTGCAGCACAAATGGTAGGAAGATACAGGGGATTCATAGCTTTCTTAAAGGAAAGTATACCTTCCATATTCACCATACATTGCATTATCCATATACAGCACTTGACTATGTAATAAAAACTATGTTTTTGCAGATAGAACATTATAACTCTAACACTGCGATATACTAACCATCTTAGAAATTAGAAGTAAATTTCAAGGAAAGATTCAAAGACCTATTAAATCTTGACATTCCTCAATGGATTCAAAATCCATTTGATGTCGATGTGATTAAATTTAAAATTAAAATCGCAAAAAAGAAAACGAAAACAAATCGAAAAAGAAAATGATAAATACATTACACTCATACATTCTAACAAAGACTCAATTTATTCTACAGGTGATGATATGCCTTATTTTGATTCGTCTAACCATAAAAAAATCTTCAATGCGGTCATATGATAAAAAAATGTTTCACTCGTGAAGATGCAGATTTGCTTGGTATATCTCTATGCAGTATCAATGTACAACGTATCATGCAGGATTGCTAAAGAAAAAATCACATACCATTAGCGAAAATTTAATTCTTCCATGTACTAAAAAAAATTGTGAAAATACTTTTTAGAGAATCGTCAGCTCAAAAAATTGAAAATATTGCATTATCAAATAACACTGTAAAAAGAAGAATTAGTGACATTTCTCATGATATTAATAATCAGACAATATCCAATTTGAATTTTAAAAAATTTTCTCTACAATTAGATGAGACAACAGATGTATCTTCAAATTCATGGCTATTGGCATATTGTAGATATTTTTCTAATAATGAAATTAAAAATTCTTTTATGTTTTGTAAAAAATTTAAAACTGGTTGAAATTGTTAACTGGTGCCCACCAAAAGATTTAACTCCTATTTTTCTTCTTAAAGAAGAAATGAAAATATTTCTCGATAAAATAGGTAGTTCATTGGCATCAACGTTTAATTATGATCATTTTTATATACGATTAGAATACTTGGTTGATTTTTTAGAAATGTGTAATAGTTTAAATCCAAAAATCTAGGAAAGATTTACTCAATTATTTTTGGGCTAAATTGCGATTATATAAATATCGCATTAATATGAACATTACAATGTTTCCTAATATGAATTCTAGTCTTGCTGGAAACAATATTGAAAGAGCTGGAAACAGTATATATCAGTTAAAAGTTTTAATCCCTTTTTCAAGTACATACTTATGTGAAATAGGATTTTCTGCTTTATGCATCATAAAAACCAATAACAGAAATAAATTGGAAGTTGAGGATGATCTTAAATGTGTATTATCAGATTATACTCCTAGGTATAAGTCATCCAAAAAAATGTGAAACAATTTCATACTTCTCATTAATTATCATACTAATTATTAGTAACTAATAGTATTGTAATACTATTATATTATATTATTAATGTTTTATTAATTAAATTTTAATCCTAAAAAAATTATATTATAACCATAATAATCACAGATAAACAATTTTCTTAAAAAACATAATTATCCCTCAATGCCTCCATTGAGTGTTTCTCTAACAAACGAAGTGGCCGAACGTGGAATACACAGAGTCCAATATCTCCGGGAAAGGGCGTCATCAAGTATATTGATGATGATTATTTAAATGACAGTGTTAATCGTCTTAAAAATTTAATAATTAATACTTAAAAAAAAGTTAAGTTCAAATTAAAACTGGTAATTTTAAATCGCGGAGTAGTCCGATGTTTTTGCAATAATATAAAAAACTAAAAGCATAGAGGTTAGTTTTAACTAATTTCTAATGGATTCTAAATTCTAATGGATCTCTCTGGATTTTTTTAATTTCTAAAATTCAATCAAAATGTTAACACTTTAATGAAGACAGTGGATTAAAGTTTGTCATATTTTTGTTTGTTTAAATATATATCAAATAAAAATATATATTTAAAATTGTTATTTAATTTCGAAAGCCTCAGTTCCAGGCCGATGTCTTATAAACAATTTAAATTAAATTTTAATACGTAAAACTCACTAAAATAAACTTAAATTCATCTATATTTGATTAATTACTCAATTGATCACCGCAACTTCGTTACGTTACGTAACATTGCTGATCATTCCTAAAATTAATCACCAGATAGACATTTTTTTTAAAATACACATTTTCTGACTGACATGTTTATCATAAACTTTATCAAAAGTTATAAATTTTTATATGTATAATATTCATTTTGAAATTAAGTTTATTCTTAAAATAAACTGGCCAAAATTATTAAAAATCTCCCAGGTCTAGTTAGAGAATCCCTGTTCTACACTATAAATATTTTTTTATATTTGAAACACAAAATTGAAGTAACCAATCTTAAATAATATAATAAAAACCTGTTGTTTAGATGACTTGTTGACATCTATTCGACATTTGTGTAATTTAAGTGCAGTTTCAATCTAATACAATTTTAAAATGCCAGAATAAGTAAAACGCTTCCAAAAGTATGGGGAACTCTGGTAATAGGATCAATTGACATGTATGCGAGATTATGCACAATTTCGTTGTGCATTTTGTCTTGTAAAACTTTTCGTTCCTTTTCCGAAATTTGCATTTCACCTTTTTCTAAAATCTAAATAGATATAAAAGTTTGATACATTTTTTTAAAACTTGAATGCAAACTTTTTGTTGATCACATGTATTAAATACTTGTTTTAATTCATTATTTTTAGCAAATTCGCCTTTATTAACATTTTTAAATATTTTTTCACATTGAAGAACTTGATCTAATCGCTTTTCACTAAATTTTAATTAGTCTGAGCAGAAAAAGTCGTACTATCATTTTTTGTTTGTGAATTTTTGTTTTGACTTATAATTGTGTCATAATAAACAAAAATTGATAGTAATACTTTTTTCTGGTCACACTATTTTAATTTCAGTAATCTGTAAAAATTACGTTCCGTTTCGCCAAGCCATTATTTTATTTGGGTAACAAGCAATTTCAAATTTACCATATTTATCAGACGAATATCTTACTATTGCAATGTTTGTCAATCTTTTTTGGTTTTGTGGTGCTTTTATACTCATTTAGTTTTAATTTTACAAAAATATAATAAACTACCTATTAAATTGTTCAATAAAACTTTATTTAAAGTAATCTTATGATTGAATTAACTTAGCAAATTATCACTTATTTTACGCATTGTGAAACTATTTTATTTAGTGTATTTAATAATTTTTGATCGATAAAAATTTTGAAATTGTTATTATTTAGCAATTCATTAAATACATTAATTATCGTATCAACATTAGAATTTCAAACCCAATACTGATTATAAATACAGATATCATCAAAAATGAACACTACTGGAAAATGCCTAATCATGTTATTATCAAGACATTGTGAATTAGTACGTTAAATCAGTAACACTACGATGTACTGTAATCATTACAGTGTATTACACTCAGTGTAATGTATTTACATGATAAATTATAAATAAATAATTTATAACACCACAACAACGAATACATTATCATTTATACGTTACATTTATAGAATGACAAAAAAAAAAAAACAAAGTGTAGCTCTTGAAAAGTCTCAAAAAGAAAAATTTAACTCGAAATCACCAGAAAATTCAACTCCCGAAACTGAAAATAACATTGAAAAAGTACAGAAATTAACCATAACCGAAAACCGCTCTACAGTGAAAGAAAAAAATGTTGATCAAGATGGTGAATCGGAGATACTATCTAGAAAAGAAAAGAAGCGTTTAATAAAGAAGAATAAATATGAAAAAATGATTGAAACGCAAGCAAATGAAGACCAATTTGCTTTATCAGTATCAAACGAAAAATCTCAAATCGGTTCAGAAAATATAAAAATTGAAAATTTTTCAATATCTGTCCATGGAAAGCAATTATTCGACAATGCCACATTAAATATTGTAAAGGGTCGGAAATATGGATTAATTGGGCCAAATGGACATGGAAAATCCACTTTACTTATACATATGGCGTCTAGAAAAATGAACATACAAGGAAATATAGACATTCTGTATTGCGAACAAGAAGTTAAAGCCGACGAAAACAGTGCATTAGATACCGTATTAAAGGCGGACGAAAGACGTCACTTTATTTTACAAGAAACTAAACGGATAGAATCCTTTGAAAACTCTGATGATGAAATTTGTAACAAATTAAAGGAATTATACGATGAATTAGCTGTCATGGATTCTGATGCAGCTGAAGGTAAAGCTAGAAAAATTTTGGCTGGATTAGGCTTTACTGCTGAAATGCAAGATCGACCGACAAATCATTTTTCCGGAGGCTGGCGAATGCGTGTTTCGTTGGCTAGAGCTTTGTTTATGGAACCTACTTTACTTTTATTAGACGAACCCACAAATCATTTAGATTTGAATGCAGTCATTTGGTTGAATGATTATTTACAAAACTGGAAAAAAACCTTGTTGGTAGTTTCTCACGATCAAAGCTTTTTGGATAATATTTGCACTGATATCATTCATTTACACACTAAAAAATTATTTTATTATAGCGGTGCATATGAACGATTTAAAAAAATGAATGCACAAAAGCAACGAGAATTACTCAAAGATTATGAAAAACAACAAAAAATGCTCAAAGAATTAAAAAAATCTGGTAAATCTACTAAAAAAGCTGAACAACACCAAAAGAACCTGAAAGAAAAGAAAAAGTCTAAACAGGAAAAACGTAAAATTGCAAATTTGCAGGATACAGGTGATAAAACTGAACTTATTGAAAAACCTCGAGAATATACAGTCAAATTTATTTTTCCTAATCCAACCAGTCTTCACCCTCCTATTATTGGACTCTACGATGTCGATTTTGGTTATAAAGACCACCCCCTCATTTTGAAAAATGTGTCATTTGGAGTCGACCAATCTTCCAGGATATGTATTGTTGGTCCAAATGGAATTGGAAAATCAACATTTCTTAAATTACTAACTGAAAACCTTAAACCTTTCGTAGGAGATGTCAAGGTTAACCATAGAGCTAGAATTGGAAAGTACGACCAACATTCATCCGATCAATTGAACTTGGATGTATCTGCTACTCAGTATCTTCAAACGAAGTACAACTTTTCTTATCAAAATAGCAGAAAGCAGTTGGGTCATTTTGGACTAGAAAGTAGTGCACATACTATTCCAATTCGTGATTTATCTGGTGGACAAAAATCACGTGTTGCTTTTGCTGATTTAGGTTCTGATAAATTGGATGTTTTAATTTTGGACGAACCCACAAATAATTTGGATATTGAATCAATTGACGCACTCGCCGATGCTATTAATTCATTTACTGGGGGTATTTTTAAATTATTATTGATAAATATTAATTAAGATTTTAAAAACTTTGATGTGTACTTTCTTACCGCCTTAATTTAAAAACACCACGTTTGTAAATGTTAATGATATTAAATAAACAGTAGTTAATTGTAAGTAATAAATACAAGTGAGGGCGTTAAATTTCTTAAATGACATTTGGGGTCCTTATCATTAATATATTTGGAGCCCTGCGATAAACCAAACGTGTATTTATTTTATGGTTATGTATCTTGAAAAAACCTATATTACTAAATTGTTGATTTTTATACGAACCACACTTAATTCTTACGTGCTGAGGTTAGTTCGTATTTGATTACCTTTTGGTGTCCATTGAAACAAAACTAGAAAGATTTTTTATAAATTATTTTAATATTTACTTATAGGTGTGGTAATTGTTACTCACGATGAAAGGTTGATTAGAGAAACTAATTGTCAATTGTGGCTGTTGGAAGACAAAAATCTTGTCGAACTTGATGGCGATTTTGACGATTACAGACAGGAAATACTTGAATCCCTCCAAGTTGTACATTAAATTCATGTTATTTATTTATAAATTTTTTATTTACACTTTTCCAAGTTAATAATTACGATCAGTTATACAAATGCATAATTAGAATTTTATGTGGATCACTTTTAATAAAATTGATTCAATATTTGGTTTACCGTACCGTAATGGTATTGTTTTAGAAAGTTCTGACAAGAAGTATTTAAATTTAAAAAATGTCAATTTGTGTAGTTTCTGAAGACCACTCGAAATAATTTGCTATTATTTTGGATATCGGGTATCCCAACATTGCGTCTGAGTTTTATTATTATTCTCAAGTTAAAATATTTTTGAAACAACTTACTCAACATTGTAATACATTGATTAGTTCAATGACAGGTTTACCACTTTGATGTGTGTCAGAATTGGAATTTCTCATGTTCATGAAAATGGCAATTGTCAATAATGACTTTGGTTTTTTTTTAATTACCGCAATTCCATCAAAATAGGCATTTTGTTAATATTCTTAAAAAATTATTTATTACGAACATGCAGAATAAAATTCAATTTGAGAGATTCTTGAAAAAGGTTGATAATTACTATTGAGTTTGTAACTGGATATGCTTGACCATTTTTTTATAGAAATAAAGTCTTTCGAGCGAAAAAAATTAAAATGGGTCATTTAGACAAAAAAATATTTTTTTCTCTCCATTTTATATTCAAAATTGCATCAGTAATTGCTAAATTTTTTTTTGTGTCAAAATAATATAAACTTAATATAATCAACATAAATCACTTAATGAAATTCAGCTCAATTAAAAAATAATAATTATTTTGATTTTAATCAGATTGTAATGTTTCATGTTTTCCATATTCTATCTGTAAAATAAAAAGAATCCTCAATAAATGTGTAAATAAAGGTTGACAGAAGTATAGGTTACCATGATGTAGATATCTTTTAGAAGCAACATTTTTGATAAAACTGTAATTCGTATATAAAATCTTACAGAAATTATACAACACGGGCATAAGGTTGATGAAATTTTAAGGAAGCCAAATTCGTAACTGTTGGACCCATACAAGTTGTATCATAATGATAAATTTAAAAAAGTTTGTTGCATCATATGTATTTTTTTTCATTGTTAGGTGTATTACCATAGAATTCACTCCTAAAGAGCAACCTTTCCACTTCTATTAAAAAAATTCATTTATACTATTTCTCAGATTCTTTACGGAGTGAAGTAAAGACAGTACGATAAATACTTTTAAATTCCATGCATATGAAGTTAGATTTTCAACGTAAATTTATTTTTTTGGTATAATAAAAATGTGCCCTCGGCAGAGCTAGTTATTAATTTATTTATTTTGTATAGTTTATGCCAAAATAAATTTTCGTTTAATCGAATTGACTTTAAAATAAATGGTGTATACTGGATTTGATTAATTGATTGTGTTAATATTGTCATTCTATGCAATATTTCATTTTTAAATTATGCGTTGAGAGTGTTAATATTGAAGTATCTTTTATTTGTATATGTTATTTAATTGTGTATGACACATCTGATCTTTTAACCATGTCTAGTAATACTTGTGCAGCATAATGAATAATTTAAAATTAGATGAAATCTTTTAATTTAGTTAAACTTACTACTCGATGCAATGAACCAATGAAATAATTATTTTTGTGGTCCCAATTGTTAACTTACATAATATTTCCAAAAAAAATCTTGGTCCAAAAGCTAAATTTAATGTCTGCTTAGAGCGACACTCATTTGTGCAATGTATTGTTGAAGAGACATAATTGTCGATTTTACTAATTTATCATATTGATTTTTTCCTTAATTTTTAAAGATAACTTGGGTCCTAAATTTGGTAGGGTTTTTAAGGGAATTATTTTCACCCAATTTTTAAATATTTTGAAGATAATTTTACTACACAAATTTAGTAGGGTCTTTAAGGGAACATTTTTTTCATCCAATTTTAAAAAATTTTGAGAAAAAAAAAGCTTAAAATTTTAGTCAAATAATTGTTTTCAAAATATTTAAAAAATGTGTTTATTACACTATCAAATTTTTTAACCAAAATTATCTCTAAAAATTTGGTCAACAAATCAATATTATTAATTAACAATATCGATAATGTCGCTGTAACAATAAATCGTTCAAATTAATGAAATGAAAATAAATCCTAAATTTTTTTGTAAATCTGAATAAATTGGATGTGTTAAATTTATTGAAAATAAAACTGAACTCTGTATAATTATTTTAATGTACATTTAGAAAACATTACAATTAAAAATTAAAAATATTTTGAAATGCAGGATCGTATGTAACAGATTTTTTAACCATTTCTTTAATTGGAGTCGGTGTTACGCATGTAGAACTAGATGGTGAAGATTTATGTTTTATAATTTCTCTATTGTATTCGTTAGATAACTTTTGCATATCGTAAAGACTTAATACTTGCAACGGTTTACAATTACGTTCCGAAGGTCTAATTGAAACTGATCTGAATTTATTTTTCAATATTTCCTTGGATTCTTTACGCGACATCGTACAATTATTACTTTTCTGTTTATTTTTGACGTTTTCATCTTTAATGTAAGATAAATTTGGATTGCTCACATAAACATTACTTAATTTGCTTCTAGCAAGAGGAGAGTTTTTAAAATGAGAAGCTATATTAAATTTGGTCATTGATAGTATAATGGATTTTCCTCTGCTTCGAGTTAATGCGGTATTATGGATAAAGGTAGTGTCTAATGATTTACGACGTATCATTATTTTTTTGGCATCTTTCATCATTTTGTCAACTTTTCTAGGGTGGTTTTGAATGTAGTCTTTTTCGAAATTTAATAAAATTGCTTGACATTTTAAAGATCTACATCTAAGGGCTAACAAATAGGGTGTCGATCCTTCGTCATTTAACATCCACATGTTTGCTCCAGCATCCAATAAAATCCGAACATTTTCATGGCATTTCATTTTACAGGCGTGATGTAGTGCACTGCAGCCTTTTAAATCAACTTCGTTTATGCTGCATCTATTAAATTATAATAAATTATACTTATCATTTATACCGGCGGTTTAGTAAATATTTGAGAGCATGCGAAAGATCGTTGTCCATTGCTGTTATCATTAATGGCGTAATACCATCCAAGTCTGCATGGTTCAACCATCTTCGTTTGGCCTTCATCAGTAGTTCAATATTTCCACTTCTGGAAATATCAAATATACTTTCTTTCACTTCTAAATTTAAATATAAGGTGAAATGATGATGAATAAAAGACATGTAATCAATTAATTGGTGAGCAGTACATGAGCTAATTTCTGTTTACACTTTATGTACCTTTTTTTCATAATAAAAACTAATTTTTCGAAACAATGCAAAAGTACCTGTCAATCGAGGGTTAAGAATTTATCGATAAACAAAATTAATTTAAGTAAATAAATAGATACAAATATATCGATTCGACTGCCTTAAACAACGTTCATTGTAATTAAAAAAATACTAAATTTTGGAAGAGATAACAGGGGGAAATTGGAATTCAATTTTGATTCTTTGGCTTATTCCAGTTGATATAAATACAAAATTTTAACCCCAGAAATATACGCATTTCCGGGTGAAAAATACTTTTAACATATTATCAACCAATATTTTTCAAATATTTCGATTAAAATAAAAATTGAAGTGTAAATATTGATACTACATTTTCAAAAAAATGTGCATTGAACGTCTATGTTAAAAATTATTTTTCACTGAAAATGCACAGATTTCTGGGGTTGAAATTTTGTATTTATATCAACTGAATAAGCTCTATCAGAATAATTATTATAATATTAATATAATAATATAATAAGATTATCCTTCTTTTTTAATTTTGGACCGTTAATTATTTCACATTTTTTGTTTTAATAAAATATTTCGGAAAAAATATATATGAATATTAAAATACTTTTTTGACCGTGAAGTCGTCACTTATTCGGATTGAAATTTTTTATGTGTGTTAACAGGATACAACTGTACTACCTGTAAATTATTTGAAATTCTAGGACTGTTTTCAGTAAAAAAGAAGGGTAATTTGGGGTTTTGGCCCTGATGATATAATTTTTTTAAATTTAAATATATGATATAGTTTATGATTTTAAAATCCGCATCAGGGTATATATTTTTGTTTTGTGCTCGTCATTTTTTTTATTTTTGCAAAAAAATACAAATTTGGAAACTATTGTATAACAACCTTTAAATGAAATTAAACGAGACGCTTTAAAATCAAACTAGACTCCTTGATATTAAAAGAGACGCCCTAAAATTTTTTCCCCCATCAGCGAAATTAAATATTTTGGTCGCTTCGCTCGCACCGCATTAACTAACCTCTTGGGTCCGCCCTGCTAACCTCTATAACATTTTAAATATAAGGTTTCTAAGTGGAACCATATTTTTACTAACAGAAAATTTTGGTATACACATGATAATTGTTTCATCAGTGACAAATTAAACTATAAAGATAATACAAACTAATAATTATATTTTGTGATATAGGGTGACCCAAACTAAAGGTTAAAGATATTTATACATGACTATGCAGTATGTTATACAAAATTTTTACCACACTAATCGAGTAACCTCAGTTACTTAATTCAAATTACCTTTGCTGTATCTTTTACTGGATTTAGATTTACTCAACATATCAGCGTTTCAATAAAGTATATTAATGAAATTTATACATTTCTACATTCATTTTGCAGCTTATATCATGAACAAATAATTCTGTTTACACAAATAGAAATTTTTGGGATATAAATACGAACTACAAAATTTTATTTTAATCAAATAAATTTTATTAGTTCCATTTGAAGGTCAGGATCCACAATTTAAACTAATAAGTTATGTAAATATATAATCTTTTACAATATTTATATTCTTTTGCTGGCCATTTCAACTTTATGTCTATTTAATCATAATCTATCATGAGAGCGGTTGCTAAATGGATAGTGCAACGCCTAGGCTCTCAGAAATTATTTTGGGGTACCAGCTCATTTGATACTTTTACTCATAAATTATAGATATTTTTTAAATTCCAAAAAATTATTGAAAATAAAAATTAATTTGTAATAATATATTTAGTTTCTTATGTATTTAGGTCGATTTGATAATCCAGGGATGCCCAACCTTTTTTTGATGCGATCGACTTTAAAATTTTTCAATGAGTGACGATCGACTAATACATTGACTAGAAAAATGTTTCTGATCGGAATCATGTTAATAATTAAAAATTATAATTGTAGAAAACATAAAAAATTAAAATTCTGAATAATTCGAAGCACTTTCGCTGTATATTTGAAAATTATCGGCAAAACTTAGTATAAGAAATAGTGGACTAATTTAAACGTTATAATTGAATGTGTCAAGTATATCATTTAATAATATTGCTAGAGAAGTGTTAACAAATAAGTAAAGTTCTGGTACCCATTCCACATTTAATGAACTACTTTTTAACTATATATATATACAAATAAATTTTATAAATATTAAAATAAATTGTTTTAAAGTAGAGATCATTTTAATGACGAGTATTATTCAAATAAAAAATCAATTTTAATTTTGACGATCAACTAGAAAATCATCTGAGATCGACAATTTGGGCATCCCTGTGATAGTCTATGATTTTAATGTTGCATGTATGTAGGTTCCTATTCCATCATTAACTATTTTTCAGCTATTCATTTTTGGTCACTAAGAATTTTAACCATTTAAAATTTTTAATACAATTTTTTTATTCATATGGTGTCATAGTTACATTAAATTTAAATTATTATGGGGATCTATTTGGGGTACGAAATGATTTTTGAATAAAATCGTTTAATTTATGAGCCAATAAATTAATAGTTAAGTTGAGTCTAAACAATTTTAATTAACAATGTAAATGAAATATTGGCTTGTAAAATTAATCTAATATTGTTTTTGGCTGTGAAGATATTGAAGGTTACAAATTTGGCTGTCAACTTTGATCATAAAACTTTCCTAGAATTGGTAATTTTTAAAATTATATGACACATTTTTGAAAAATTTTTGCATACATAAACAATTAATTTGATATCATTAACATCTGTATTATCTACTGGATATTCAATAGTGGAAAATATAGAAATGATAACAATTTAAATTTTACTCTACGCATTGAGTTAAGGTCTTACAATAATATCAATAAGTATCAAAAATAAGATTTTGTCAATTAAATTACATAAAAGTCTCACCATAGCTATTTTTAAAAATAAATATGAATCCGCTGGAATTTACAAACTAAATTCAACATTCCATTATAGTAACAGTTTGTTAGTGACTTGTACCATTTTGAGAGGAAACTACACATAAATAAATCTAAAATAAACAGATAAATATCCCAGATATTTGAGATACATTATCAAATATCAGATAATATAAAATATAAAAGACATTATTATCCATAGATACAGTCCAATTTTATAACTAACAAAAATAAACGTACTTGACGACTGTGTTTAAATTTGTACAGTTCAATTTGAATTTGTAAAAATTGAAAATAAACTGCAATTTTTTACACTCCATCTATAGCAATTATATTTTGAAATGCTGCAATAAACAAGACCATTATTTTAGCTTTCAATTTTTATTCTTACAATTTTGTAAATTTTGATTTAGCCAAGTTTTTTTGTAATTTTTGATTAAATTGAATAATGTTTAATTAGGTTAATGGACCAAATTAATTATTTTACCGAAGATTCAGTTTCTGAATTAGAATGTTACCTTTTGAATCAACAAGAAAAAGAAAGCAATATGATTGATTTATGTTCTAACAACCTTAATATGGAATCTTCACAGCGCCTTAAATTGTTATTTCAACAAACTGCTGAAAATTTGTCCAACCTTTATTTATCTTTAACCGGTAAATTTTTATCTCAACAGTCAAGAATCTTGCATCAAGATTTATGAAAAGTGTAAAATTGTATTGTAAACATTTAGAAAACAAGCGTAATGCATCACATCAAAATTACTTAATGTTTAAGAATTGCTCCGATTCTGTTACAAAATTATATAAAGGTTCATTTTAATATAATATTAAATGCTTTTAAAATTACATGTAAATATTAGAAAATGTTGACTACCTTAAAAAAGTATACGAGAGTGGATGTCGACGCGGTGGAAACATTGCGAAACGAGATTTGTTACACTGGATAAATTTAAAAAAACGGCATGTCAAACGGGAGGATTTGATTAAACAAATTGTTAAAAAAAGTGTATGCGATGATAACATGTACTCCATTTCCTCCAATCGTAAATATTTTAATGCAAACTTGCCTTTTAATAGTGAAACACATGAAGGTATTATAATATATTTATCATTCAACTTTGTAATCGCTCAGATTCTTAGTTGACCCAATATAAAACAGTGTAGTGATGCGTATTTACTGTAAATTGTATTTTATGTTTAGATATCCAAAACTTGAAACCATATGACATTAGCTCTGAAGTTAAATTACGCAGAAAGAGAGGAAAACCAAGAAAAAATAGCAGTTCACCATCTAATAAGCGTCGTCGAGATTTTAATTGATGAAGCGCAATAAACGTTGTATTACAAATTTTTTTCATATTTGCGTAAATGATATAATTGAAATAAAATGTCCCATACATTTCCATAAATTCAGTCATGAAACAGTATACTATAAATTGAATTTTTTCGTCAAAATTAGAAGATAAATTGTCCAGTCTAATTTTAATTTTTGGAAAATAATTTGAGAAAAAACTTGTTCGATTTCAAGAGGCAATTATCGTTTACTTGGAACCATCGCACTTGATACAGTTTTACATCATTGAATATTTATTAAATTACAACGATAGACATTGTTTCTTATTGTAAATGTACATTTTTGCAATCTTTATCTAAAAAAATGTAACCAAAAGTAAAAATATTACTCTTTTCTTCGAAATCAGCATCTCGAAACGGCTTTATTTTTGAGTACTAACATTTTATATATGAAAATAATACATTCAACTCAATTTTACTGGAAAATCGTGGTTTTTAATTTGATCACTATCAGCAAATTTTGCTAAATCGTTCAGGTTTCTTTGTAGAATTTTTTGATATCTAAATCTAATTTCAAGTAAAATAATTTAAAATAACGACTTGACTTTGAAATTTATTATGATATGTAGAAACGTTAACCCATTAGATTCTGGAGAGGATGGATATATAATATTTGTGATATATTACTATCAAATTATCTTTCCATAATCCTATATTCAATATTTTTGTGACGTGGGATACATATCTTTGATTTTTTATGATGATATAAAATTTAAATTACGATAAGTTATATGATTACTTCACATTTGAAAATCAACTAAACTAACTAATAAAAAATAACATAAAAACCCATGTTTTGTTTTACTTTTATTTAGATTTGTTTAAGTTTAAGCGTATACAATGTATATCCTTCCTTATTTATATGATATTTGTTTGTGTGTGTGTGTTACACTTTATTTCAATAACTACCAGTCTTAGAGTTTTATAAAGTCCATATTTCAATTACAGTTTTTCCGGGACATATAATAAGATAAATTTCAACCCCCAAACTCACATCTTACGGGTCAAAAACCTCAATTGTCCTCTTTTTGAAAATCAAACGAGTTGGAGAATTTAAAAAAATATATACGCTGATACGGATTTTAAAATCATAAACAGTATCATAAATTTATATCTTCAGGGCCAAAACCACAAATTACACTTTTTTTTATGAAAACAGCTCTAGAATTTAAAAAAAATTTCCAGGTGGTACAGTTGTATCCTGTTAACACAAACAAAAAATTTCAATCCGAATAAGTGACGACTTCACGGTCAAAAAAGTATTTTAGTATTCATATATTTTATTTAAACAACAAATGTGAAATAATTAACGGTACAAAAATTAAAAAAAAAGAAGATTATTCAGATAGAGCTTATTCCAATTGATACAAATACAAAATTTCAACCCCTGAAATCTACGCATTCCCGGTGAAAAATAATTTTTAATATAATATCAACCAATATTTTTCAAATATTTCGATTAAATAAATATTGATCCTACAATTTCAAAAAAATGTGCATTGAACGTCTACACATTTCCAATAAATAAATATGGGTGAAAATCTATATAATTCATTCCTTCCAAATTTTTTTCATTGCTACGCAATTTTTAAATTTCAAATTATCATTTTCAAAACATTTTGAATAAAATTTAAATAAAAACTACAACGAAACTAAAAGTAATACAACTTTATCATTTTTATATTTATTACAATACTTTGCAATATTGGTAAAATTCGATTAAAATATATTTATAAAGTGAAGATTCTATTAATTATTGATACATAATTGGTATTTTTAAGTATTTATTAAATTGGTACTGAATATACAGTAGACGCTATTCATAACAACACATTCTAGTACAATTTGTGTAATAGTTAAAAAATGATCAATTGTAACATTTTCTATAGAAAATCACTTCATCCTAGTACAGTCGGACCTCGGATTGGGGCATCATTTTTTGAAAAATGCCCCAAAATCAGGGGTTTTAGTAAGTTATCTAATTTTTCATTGAATATTTAAACTATTGCAATACATTATGATATTATATGTTTCTAAAGTCCAACACTGTTTAGGGTGATATTTTCAGGTAAATACCTGATAATCAAAATTTAATAAAAATCTCAAATCAAGGTTATGAATATTTTTGTAATTATTACTCAATTTTTAGAATTATAGTTACTTTCTAATCTAGAATAGTAATTAATAATTTATCAGATATCAAAATATAGGCATGAATGAAAAATTATTGAATTATAATAAATACATATGAAAATCAGACAAATTTAAATGCACAGTAAATTAACTTCTTTTAGCAGTAACATTACTTCAATTCACAGTATATTTACAACTTTTAGCAGTAACATTACATATCATTAGAAAGTTGTAAATCTTATGGAAAGTTGAAGGCTGATAATTACAATGATACTGGATTTAAGCATATGAATGGAAATTATAATTATAAATCAAATAATTTCTATAGGAATTAGAATCGTGGGTTGAACAATGTTAACAAAGTGAAGAATTTAGACAGCAAAAATGACATATGTGTAAATTATATATTCGGAAATTGCAATTCAAGATGTAATAAGGAGCATATCGACCCTATATGCAACAAGTGTGGCAGGAAGGGTCACAATGAAAACTTTTGTAATTCAGAAATAAATACTAAAGAGTATTCGTTATTTTATATTCCTGCCAAAATAGAGGGTAAAGATGTTTCATGTTTAGTAGATACGGGGTCAGTAGCATCGTTTTTACCAAATACTTTCACACCTAATAAAAAATCAACAT